>PISX010001356.1:0-41362 GCA_004024625.1 Mellivora capensis | reverse complement strand
CTCAGTGGGTTAAGCCTTTGCCTTCGGCTCAGGTCACGATCTCAGGGTCCTGGGATCGAGCCCCGCATTGGGCTCTCTGCTTAGCAGGAAGCCTGCTTCTCCCCTCTCTCTGCCTGCCTCTCTGCTTACTTGTGATCTCACTCTGTCAAATAAATAAATAAAATCTTTAAAAAAAATAAAATAAAATGAATAAACCATTTTTTAAAAGATTTTATTTATCTATTTGGCAGAGAGAGAGAGATCACAAGTAGGCAGAGAGGCAGGCAGAAAGAGGGGGAAGCAGGCTCCCTGCTGAGCAGAGAGCCCGATGCTGGGCTCCATCCCAGGACCCTGGGATCATGATCTGAGCTGAAGACAGAGGTGTAACCCACTGAACCACCCAGGTGCCCTGAGTATTACCATTTTTTAAAAATCTTTCCTAAATTGATAGGTATTAAAAGACAAGTCATTCTTGTTTTAATCTGATATTAAATATTTTTCTATGTCAACCATTTAAAATTCCCATTTCCAATATGTTATTTTATATCCTTTGCCTATTTATCTTTTGAGATCTTAACTTTTCCTTATGTATTAGTAGGAGTTGTTTATATTGCTAGGTTGTAAACTTCTGTCTTATTTGCTATAATAATTTTCCCAATTTATGTGCATTTAAAATTCAGAGGCATTTCTGCATACAAACTTTTAAATTACTATATCACGAAATCTGTTGATGTTTTTCTTTAAAATTTCACATCTTATAGCTTAGATAGGCCCCTCATACTGAAGTATCAGAAAATATTTCTTCACATTTTCTTTCAGCTTTTTAAAATAATATTGGGGGGGGGCTGGAGTTCTTTTTACTATCTAAAATACTTGTTATAGGTAAAGATCAAGATGTAATTTTTTTCTTCCCAAATAGCTGGCCAATTGTCCCCATCTCATTTATGATTAACCCAGCCATTCTGCAGATTCACATTACCATTAGCTACTAAATTCTTATCATATTGGAATTTGCTCAAGGCTCTTTTGTTCCTGATTAAACTCAGTCAGTTCAAGGTATTTCCTGCCTCCTTTTTCTTTGGGCATTTGCACATGATTAGGCACAGGGATGGCGAGGCAGGCAGAATCTGGTCCGGGAAATCATGTTCTGTCATCTACTGAGAACCTCATTCCATGTGGTCTTTGGACTTCCATCTCCACCATCCCATGCCTTGCTCTTGATGTCTGCGGTCCTGCATGATCTCTAGTTGGCATAAAGCCCATGCACATCTCCTAATAATACCCCACGTTACTCCCTCTAGGACCCTTCCATCATCCTGGCCTTGTCTCAACTCTTCTGCCTCTCTTCTGGGGTCCTGGGATGTCATAGGCGATCCTAGACCTTGACATGCTGCATTACCTCTCCTACATGGCCTTTCAGGTGCCACAATGGTCCCTAACTGCAGCAAGCTCTGGAAAACCAGGCAGAGACCCCCTCGACTTTGAAGTCTCCCTAAATGTATTTGGCATCGCTCACACCTCCCGCTCCTACAGGATTGTTGGTGAAATTATACCAGAGGGTTGCTCTGTGGCTCTCCTTTCTGCCTCTCCAAATTCTTCCTCCTCCTCCCCTCCCCCTAACAAGTCTCTACTTTATAATATCCTGTGCCCCTCTCAGCCCAGTGTCATCTTTGACAATACCTTCCCCTTCACTCTTTGAGACAAGTTCATTACCAAGTCCATTGGCTTTTACCTACAAACTATCTCATAAATGTACTCAGTACAGTGTCTCCATTCCCACCCAGGTGGAAGACCACATCCTTTACTGCCTGTCCTTCCTCAATGGCACCTTGCAAGTCTCCTTCCTGCACCTTTAAGCCCTTTCGGTGCATTCGCCTCACAGGAGCCACAGTGCCCTTAAAAACACAAATGTGATCACACAGCTCTTACTTTGTGCACTGTTGGCAAATTTCCTTTGCTCTCAAGATATAACTCCAGTTCCTGACAAGGCCAGCAAATGTGAGTCCCTGCTCACTTCAGCCCCATCCAAGGGAAGCCTCCCTCCACCTGCTGGCTTTGGCCCCTTATGCACACGTCCTGTGTCCCATTCTAGTGCCTTCTCCCATGCTCTTTCCTCTGCCCAGAAAGCTCCCCCTAAGTTTTACTGTCCTTTTCCCTGCCCTCACCTCCTCTCCCACCCTTCATCTGGCTAATTCCTCGTCACTTCCTTGGGGAAAATTCCACCCCACCAGAGGTTAGGTCTCTCTTAGTCACTGCCCAAGAGCTCTGGGAAGGCAGGGACTATGCTGATCTTACTTGCTACTTCTCTGGTATGTAGTAACCAGTGGGTCATGACTGAATGAATGAATGAACATAAAGGAAGGATGTGGGAGACGCAGGTAGGAAACATGAATCAAGTCATAGGTATCCAAAGTGTTTGTCTCAATTCACTATCAATCATTCTTTCTCATATATTATTTTCCCAATTCATGCAGCTTAGTTTGTGACACTTAGCTTGTGCTTGGTCAAAATCTCCAGTAGTAAATTGGCCACATTTCTCAGCTTCTATCTACCTATCTATCTACCTATCCTACCAAAGGTGTAAATTCCAAACAAACTTAGGAGGGAAAGAGGGCAATCAGGCTTTGAATGATACACACATCAAAATGTACTTGAAAGTTTCTTAAATGAATAAACGGAATGAAAACTGCAAAGCTGGGGCACCTGGCTGGCTCAGTCGGAAGAGCATGCGACTCTTGATCTCAGGGGTGTGAGTTCGAGCCCCAAGTTGGTGTAGAGATTACTGAAATAAATAACTTTAAAAAAAAAAAAAAAAAGAAGGAAACCGAAAAGCTACTTCAGTCACATGGAGTTTGATCTACCAATCACCCTCTGACCAAAAAAAAAAAAAAAAAAGTTGCCAAAAAAGAAAACCCAAAGTGTACCATCTCCCCTCTAAATTTTTTTGAGGCAGTAGTAATGGAAAGATGGTTTTTTGAAAAAACTCAAGCAATAAATGTCTCTGAATAGAGATTTAAGCCCTAGAACTTTTATAATCTGATGACAGTCTGGAAAAACTGGATTATAAGCATGTACCCTTGACTTTGCCTAGACAACATGAATCATCTCTTTTCTCCGCCCAGTGTCTGCCACCTTCTGCAGTATCATTATTTTCAAACAGAGCTCATGGTCCAAAATTGTTATGTAAACCATAACACCTTCACATGAAATTATTTACTTTTAATAATAGAAAAGTTATTTTTGGCTACAGTGAAACCATAAATCTGGCCTGTTTTGCTTCAGTTCATTTGTTTGGATAACCATCTGGCAAGATTATTCAATACCACGTAAACAGACTCTTCCTTGGTACAAGTCAAGTATTTTCTATTTAGAAGTTGATGTTGAAGGGGAAAAAAAAGTGGGCGTGCCTAAGGCTGAGCTCTAATTCTTTTTTCATCTTCTTCTCTTTGCTTTTTATAGCCACATAAACCATGGATTTGACTTAGAACTTCTTGTACATGTTTATTCACCATATGATAATACCATAATCAAACTGCTTCCAAATGCCACATTTGAAAATCAGCGTTGTAAGGTTCGAGAAACCAGAACTGGCTGTAGATTCTGCCTTCTAGGACTGAGGGATCATTCATCCCTAGGTGGAAAGGTCTTTGGTTTTGAGGGAAACACTTCAGAGAGCTTTGACAGTTCTTTTTAGGAAGAAGAAAAGAGGTTCTTTGGGCAAGCCTGAATGGCCAATTCGTCTGCCTAATATGCAAATGGAACTTGGACAGTTGAGCAGCGTTCGTGTGTGTGTGCATGCGTGGAGGACACAGAGGATAATGGACCTGGGAACAGAAAAGGAAACAGGAAGATTTGAGGAGAGTACAGTACTGTCCAACAGAAATTCCTATGATGATGGAAATGTTCTACATCTTGCCCAATGCGGTAGCCACTTACCGTATGTGGCTATTCAGCATTTGAAATGTGGTGATATGACTGAAAGCCTGAACTTTTAAATTATTTAACTTAAATTTAAATTGCCACATGTG
This sequence comes from Mellivora capensis, assembly GCA_004024625.1. NCBI lineage: Eukaryota > Metazoa > Chordata > Mammalia > Carnivora > Mustelidae > Mellivora > Mellivora capensis. Next base: position 37,355 of record PISX010001356.1, on the reverse strand, counting down.
GCTAATGGTTATCCTACCAGACACTGCAGAAAGAGGACCCTTCACATCAACCCTTCCCCTTCCCCAAACCTGAACCACAAACAGCAGGGAGAGGCCTGAAAGCTCCAGAAAGAATCTCCCAGGGTAGAGACACTGAAGGACTTTCAAGAAGGTGATGAGTGAGTGACAGTCAATGCTAAGTTGCCATTTGCTCTGTTTCCTTTCTGTTGTCCACAAACTTCAGTAAACATCTCCTATGCTGAATTGACCATGCATGTCAAACTGCCTGGGGCTGCCCCCTCACATCTGATATCCTCGTGTAATTACTAAGAGTCCCTGCTTCACTCTCAAGTGTCCCACTTGGGCAATGTATCATATCAACTCCCTACTTACACACATCGCCTTGTATTGGTGGTGTTGTAGAGATCTGAGGAAAGGAATGTAAAGAGAAGCTCAGACTTACCCATCACCTCTCTCCAGCAACCTTGTGTAAGAGCTTGGTGGGGGGCTTGGGGGGCTGGGCAGAACCAGCAGCCCAAGAGCCAATCAACATGGCGGACCAGTTCATAAGTGGGCCGGCCCGCACAGAAGTGAGACCAAACTATCCTTCCCCTAAGTAAACTAGGGCAGGGTGAAAGCAGGGAGAGAGCAGCGGGGAGAAAGCCAGTTACCAAAAAAGAAAGAGAAATATAGTTTCTCTGGTATTCTCAAGTATTACCAAGAAAAACTGGACAGATTAAATGTCTTTCCACTTCTCTGTGTTTAGTAAAACCCATTATTAGTATGCAGAACACTCTACTGCAGTTAAACCTGTAATAACACAAATTTTCAAGGCATAATTAAAGTTTAAAATAAAATTATCTGACATTTCCATAAAGATACAATAAAACCAAACAACCACATCTAAGGAAAAGTAAAAACCAAAAGTCCAACTGCCTGAGCTTTAACTAAGATACACTATTTGACATTAATTTCTAACTTTAGATCCAACATTTTGTTTGTTCATGTATGTTTTTACCATGTATGTGTAAATGCACATGCACATGTGGTCAAAAATGCTTAAGATCTACTCTCTTAGCAAATTTCCAGTATATAATATTTTCTCCCTATTTCCCCTACCTACCAGCCCCTGGTAGCCACCATTCTACTCTGTATGAGCTTGGTCTTTTTTTTTTTTTTCAAACAACTTAGATTACTCCCACATCTTGGCTATTGTGAACAATGCTACAATGAACATGGAAATACAGATATCTCTTCAAGATAGTGATTTCAGGGGCACCTGGGTGGCTCAGTGGGTTAAGTCTCTGCTCAATTCAGGTCATGATCTCAGGGTCCTGGGGTCGAGTCCTGCATCAGGCTCTCTGCTCAGTGGAGAGCCTGCTTCCCCCCGCCCCCCACCTGCCTCTCTGCCTACTTGTGATCTCAGTCAAATAAATAAATAAAAATTCTTAAAAAATAAAAGATAGTGATTTTATTTCCTTTGGGGAAATACTCAGAAGCAGAATTACTGAATCATATGGCAGTCTTATTATTTTTTAAGGAACTCTGTATTGTTTCCCATAGTGGCTATACCAATGGACACTCCCACCAACAGTGAACAAAGGCTCTGCTTTCTACATGTCCTTACCAACATTTGTTATCCCTTGTCTTTTTTATAATAGCCATCCTCACAGGTATGAGGTGATTTCTTATTGTGGTTTTATTTACATTTCCCTGATGATTAGTGATGTTAAGCATCTTTTCATATACCTGTTAGTCATTCATGCATCTTCTTTGGAAAAATGTCTATTCAGGTCCTTGACAATTTTAAAATGATTTTTTTTTTGCTTCATATGTGCTTTTAAAGCCTTACACAGAACATTAAGTGACTTCTCACTTAGCAGATTTGTAAATAAGAACTAGACATTTTGGAGGCACCTGGGTGGCTCAGTTGGTTAGGCATCTGCCTTCAGCTTAGGTCATGATACCAGGGTCCTGGGATCAAGTCCCATATCGGGCTCCCTGCCCAGTGGGGAGTCTGCTTCTCTGCCCCTCTGCCCCTCTCCCCTCTTGTATTCTCTCTCTCTCAAATAAATAAATAAAATCTTTATTTTTTTTTAAGATTTTTTATTTATTTATTTGAGAGAGAGGCAGTGAGAGAGCATGAGCGAGGAGAAGGTCAGAGGGAGAAGCAGACTCCCCGTGGAGCTGGGAGCCTGATGCGGGACTCGATCCCAGGTCTCTGGGATCATGACCTGAGCCGAAGGCAGTCGTCCAACCAACTGAGCCACCCAGGCGTCCCAATAAATAAAATCTTTAAAAAAATAAAAAAGAAGAACTAAATATTTTTACCATATCAGTCCTCAGTCCACTGTAATGCAGTTGAAGAATAATTTACTTTCCTTTACTTCCAGACATACACACATGTATTTTTGTCCTTTTGATGACCCAAGAAGATAAAGTCCTAACGTATATTTCACCTAAATATCACTGAGGTGATAGCAGCAAGAGGAAGAATGGTGGAATGATTAAGAAGGCGGGCTCTGGAGTCAGACTTCAGGTTTGAATCCGGGTTCTACCATCTCAGTTTTCTTATCTGTAAAATGAGGATACGTTTAGTAATTAGCCAATGAGGCTGTTACAAAGATTCAGTTAGATAATCCACATAAAGCACTTAGCATAATTCCTGGCAAATATAATATGTGCTTACTAAGTGCTAACTGCGCTAATGAAGAGGATGATGGTAATCAGTGATTAGCTGGGAAAGAGAGAGAGAGAGGAAAATCTGAGAATTTAAATACAACTCCGGAAACAAGTTACAAAGACATACTTTAAAAAAACGAATTCAGGGGCACCTGGGTGACTCAGTTAAGGGTCCAATTCTTGATTTCTGTCCAGGTCATGATCTTGGGGTCATTGGATCAAGTCTGTGTCATGGAGCCTGCTTAAGATTCTCTCTCTCCCTCAGCCCCCCTTCTCAAATAAAAAATGAATCCAAATTGAGGGTTCACTCTTGCTGCTCTGAGACAACATGCAGCCTCGTCAGTCATTTATCCATCATTCCCTCAGTTGGTTAGGCATCTGCCTTCCGCTTAGGTCACAAAATTCATTCTGTTTTCTAATAAAATATGAATTCCTCGAACTATATTGACACATATTTGTACGCTGACACCAGAGTAATTTGAAATATGGAAGGTAACCAATAAATATTTATTTCTTTAAAGATGTTATTAATTTACTTAAGAGAGAGAGTGAGTGGGAGAGAGAGCACAAGCAGGGAGGGGGACTGAAGGAAAGGGGGAAGCAGACTCCCTGCTGAGCAGGGAGCCTGATACGGGGCTCGATCCCAGGACCCTGAGACCATGACCTGAGCCGAAGATAGATGCTTAGCTGACTGAGCCACCGCAACTGTTACTGACTGAGCATTCGTCATGTGAGCTGCACTGACTCCGCTCGGCGCCAAGGACACACACCACGCTCGCTGCTGAGGTTTAGTAGGAGTTGACCACACAAAGCCAGAGTATTCTCGTTTATGAGCAGGAAGAGAAGAAATTGGCTTTTTGCCAATAAATTCAGTACTGACCTCCACAAAGTCCACTTTTTATAGTCCCCTGTTATAGAAGACTTACGGAACCCCAGAGCCTCACCTAGTGCCGGCCTCACTGGGATGCAGAAGCCGCAGCACAGCTGTAGGGGTGTCCCCAGTGAGCGGGGGACTGGTTTCAAGGCTGTACATCCCAGGGCAGGGAGGAGAGGCTACGAACACAGTCTCAGCGAGTGCGTGCAGGAGCCTCCCTTGCTTAGAAGCCCCATCCCTCGAGAACCATCTCCACTGGAATAGCTCCAGAACCACAGCTTCCGGGAGTCAGTGAGGGGAGAGACCAGCCAGTGCCCACGGAGCTCAGGAAGCCCAGTGCTGTGCCTTCCCCGCAGGCAGGGACACTCGTGTATGGCCCTCCCAGCCCAGACTCAGCTTAGCAACCACAGCGCATGCTCACCACGAGCAGCGTGGCCTAAGAACAGAGCTAGCGTTCACCTCTGTTGGGTTTCCAAGCAAACAGAGCAAAAAAGTTAACGCCAGGTCATTTTATTTTTCATGAAGGGGGAAATGTTTTACTAATCTTTCACTCAGACTCCTCGACTATTCTTGACTTCTCTGAGCTCCCAAAATCTTACCGGAAATCACCGGTGAGTGAGAGGTCTCTGATGTACCCTAAACTCAGTATGTACAAGACCAACATCATCTTCTCCTCTCTCCCTGCCTGGACATCTTATGATCCCCGTTATAACTCACACAAATATCATCCATCCAATCATCCCCTACATAGAATTCTTCCACGGCTGTCCGTTCCAAGAGCAGGATAATTCAGGCTCTTCAGAACTTAGACATGGTCTGCCTCCAGCCTTCTCCATAGCACCCTACCCTTAGACAAAGACTCTTCGTCATTCTCCCATTTGTCATCATTAGAAAATATCTACAGTCTTTGTTCAGACCCAGAACAGCCTTCTATTGACAAACAACTGGTCAACCAAGGGCTTCAAACTCTTGAAAAACCAACTTGAACATCACCTCTAAGAAGACACATGTTCATCCCCAGTACAAATTAGTCTTTCGCTCTGTGTTCTCCCATAGCACAGGGGAGGCCTCCCTTGCAGCACTGCCCATGTGGTTGTGGTCCCCATTACCCACAAAGCTGCTGCAAGGAAGAAACCAAGCCATATCCATGTTGTCTCCCCAGAGCCACGAATCCATCTCTGCACATGGAGTACCTCAAAGTCTACGGGCTTGAATACAAATAGTATCATTGAAGCTGTGCCTTAAGAAACCAGTAGAACTTCTGAGGAGAAACAAAGAGGATAAGGCCCAGAAGCAAGAAAGTGAGGGCACAACGGTCCGGTTTGCTGATACCTGAATCCTTGGAAGAAAAGCGACATTTCGGATTCACTGTGATTCTATCCCAACCAAACAGACTTAGGCTTTATTCAGTATGAAATGGCTGTAACTCACTGTTAAAACTATGCAAAGACTTGAAAAAAAAATTAAGAGGTTATATCACAATTAAGTCTTTAGGTATGATTTTTTTCTAAATGATAAAATACATAGAACTTTTGGGAACAAAAAAAAGGGTTCCTCAAATCAAGGCTCTAAAAACTAAACAAAGGATATATTGTAAAAAGTACTAAGATTTTTGTTTGTGATTTCATCTATCCTAATACACAATCTTTAAAATGAGGGATGAGGGGCCCAGGGCCTTCTGATAGAGGCTCGCAGGGGTAAAAATGGAGGACCATCATCAGTGCTACATAGCGTGGAACCACTAGACCTACATGAATTCCACCCCTTCGCACCCTGCCATCATGCAGTCGTAGTAATGAGATTATGAACACCTGCCAAACTGACGAATAAAATAAGTGAAAAGAGCTGCGACAACCCACAGACCAAAATAATGCAAGACTTTTGCAGTCAATTTCAAGCGTCAGGGGCTAAGAAAAATACCAGACAAGATTACCCAATGTACCGTCCCTAGTTCTTGGGGGAAGGAGTTTGGTTTTTTAACTTATTTTTGGAAATGAACAAAACAAATTCCTCAGTGTGACTCGAACTCTTTCCTCTTTCTTGTCTTACCTCATCAGGGGCAGACTGGCGTTTCACCCAATCAATCCCAGAATGGCTATTAAACACTTACTATGTTGATAGTACTCTCTCTGACACTAAGAGACAAAGGGGGGGGGGTATGTAGTTCCTGCCACTGAGAAATAAAATTGAAAAAGGTAAACAGTAAGATAAGGAGATTTCTAAGATGCATTGTTGAATTTTTAAAAAGTGAGATACAGATTAACAGTGATATAATATGCTCCCTTTTGTATAAAAATTGTACAGTATATACATATGCTTAGATAGGCATGTTTTTGCATTGGAATGTTCTAAACACTATGCAGAAAGTCATGGCTGGAGGTTACCTCCAAAGAGGTCTGGCATGTGAGGTCTGAAAGATGTTTCAATCATGTATCCTCTTATACTGTTTGTTTGCCATGTGCATGTGTTTCTTTAATTTTTAAAGAAGTACAACCCACAAATTTAAGCAACATCACAAGTCAGGAGACAATTACAGGGAGAAGAGAAACCAACATTTATTGACTAAACTCTCTGCACCAGGCATATCTCCCTGGCCACCTCCTGATCATTGCTGCACAACGGGTGTGGCAGGAATGTTTCTAGCCCCTGGAAAACAGCCTGAAACCTCGCCTCGTGCTGTTCTGCCACCTCAGTCAAACAGGCAGTTGGCTCTGACTCTGAGCTTTTCCTAGCATATGGAATGCAGCCAAATTTGGATGGTTTCCCAGGGAGGGTAAATAGTGTGTTGGAGATTGAGTTAAAACAACCAAACTGCTTTTTAGCAAGCCGATGGGATCAACCCAGGGCTTGTAAAGTACTACCTAAATTGTTTTTAGTTCCTTTGATTGCTTTTTTCATCTTGAAAACTGTAAAACACACACACCCTCTCCAACTTAGGATCCGCTGCTTTAACAACTATTTACCCCATGTAGAAACCAAGCATGTATGGTTTCTTTTGTGCCGGTGGAAGCAAGATAGTACTTTCTATTATTATCACTGTTAATAAAACAAATTAAACTTCTGTGATATCAGTAAATTACAGTTAATGTAGATTCCTATTAAACCTTTATCAAATGCTGCCATCTAGTGGACTCTTCGGTAAAAAAAAAACCTGCTAAAAATAGATTTTAATTAAGTTTTAACCTGTTACGAAAGAGAACGGTAATGATAGATGCACATCTTTTGAAATTAAATATTCACCATACAACAATAATTTCAATTAACGCTGCCTTTCATAAAATGTTGACCTTGTCATCGTTTTCTTAAATATTCTGAATATTTATCTTGCTGGGAAACGTTTACCTTAACACACGCAAATGTGGTCTGTTTTCCAAGGCAGACCTGAACTGACGTCACAGGCACCCCAACAAAATGTTTCAATGCCTACTATTTCATAAAAGTGACCACTGTAACTGTCTAGATATTCACAATAGTTTTAAAATCATGCATCTGCGACCCTGTTCTGTCAATATTGTTAAAGCAGAGCTTAAACGAGGAGCAACTTTTACTCCGTAAGGGTGTTTTAGCAAGAAAGCAGGAGGACACCAGAGTTTGATGTCCTTGCTTTGGATATACTGGCCGCCGCTTGGAAACCTTTCTTGCCTTTCTGCCTCATTGCCTGCAAGTCATTCATCACTGAGTTTACTATAACTCGGGACCCAAACACACGCAGGCTGCCAAGTTCTCTGAGCTTTAAAAATGATTTTTTTTTTCCCCCAGCCAGATCAAGCTTTGTACTTACAGCATCCTCTCCCCGCTCCCCCACCCCAAAAAGCTCAGAGGGCTTTGCCTAGACCTGCACCGGGCCGTTCTGATTACCTGCAGGCACCAGAGCCCTGAGCATCCTTTCAGCCCCGGGGGCGGAATCCCTGCCTGGCTCCGACTCCTGCTCCCGGGCCTCGTCCCTAAGGGCTTCGGCAGCTCCCGGTAGAAGGAGAAATACGTCGGAAATCTCAGAGGCTGCGTCTCTCCTGCGCGGCCCCGCGGCGGCGGCAGGGCGGCGTCCCTGCAGCCGAAGGCCGGGAGCCCCAGCCCGAGTCTCCGCAGCCTCGCCCTCCCCGCTCCACCCCCGCGAGCGGCGCTGGGCTCCACCGCCCCGGCAGGAAGCGCGGCCCCGGGAGGGTTCGGCGGAGCGGGGCCGCTTCTCGAAGGTCCCCTCCAGCCCCCGGACAGCCGCTCGGACACCGGCTCGAAGGCGCCACCCTCGGCGCTCGGCGGCGTTCGCCCCGGGGCCGCCAGGCCTCCCGGCACTCCCCGCCGCTGGTCGGGAGGGCGGCCGAAGCCCGCGGAAAACCCGCAGGGAAAACCCCCCTTTCGTTTGAAACTCTTGATGTTAACATTCAAGAAGGAAAGGAGGGTCACCTGGAGAGAATATAAATTGCCATAGGAGAAATCTGTCCGGGGACCCTCCTCGGGGCACCACGCACCCTCCCCGGTTTTAACTCTCCCTCGGTTCCGCCTAAGTGTCTGTCACTACCCCCTCGATTATAAAACTCTCGGGACGCCTGGGTGGCTCAGTTGGTTAAGCAGCTACCTTCGGCTCAGGTCATGATCCCAGCCTCCTGGGATCGAGTCCCACATTGGGCTCCTTGCTCAGCAGGGAGCCTGCTTCTCCCTCTGCCTCTGCCTGCCACTCTGTCTGCCTGTGCTCGCTCCCTCTCTCTGACAAATAAATAAATAAAATCTTAAAACTCTCACAACTTACAATTATCACCCTTTTCATCTTCCCTGGGGTTTTCCCCTTTGGTGTCCAGTTCCATGTGGCTTCTTCTCCTCGGGGGGATTCCTTAGCTGGCATTTCTGCCACTTTCTTAAAACTTTTCTACATACTTTGTCAGTTCCTTCTGCTCCCGTTTCCTTGCGGGGAGAAATGCATCCAGGGTGGAAACGCTTCGTTTGAGCCCAGCTGGTTTTTGTGTGCACTAACACGTGTGCTAAGACAGTGTGGCCTTTAGAAAATTTACGTGGAAAGAAATACCTCGCATAGGTTTTGCTGAAGCAGAAAGAGGAGACAGCAGAGAGTGGGAGAGAGGAAAGGGGAGAAGGGGAAGGGGGGAGAGAAAGGAGAAGGAAGAAGAGAGAGGGCCGAGAGAAGGAGGGGGGAAGAAGGGAATGGGGAGAGGAGGACAGTGGGAGGGGAGACAGGGAAGGAATGAGGGAGAAGGGAGAGGGGTAGACAGGGATGAGGAGACTGGGAGAGGAAAAAAGAGAGGGACAGAAGGGGAAGAGGGAGAGAGGGAGAGGAAGGAGGGAGGAGGTGGAGAAAGAGGGAGCGGGTTAGGAGAAGAAGGGAGAAGATGACTGAGGGAGAAGAGGAGAGAGGATCTTCCAGAAGGAAGAGGGGGGAGGAGGGGACAGAAAAAAGGGGAGAGAGGGGAGGAGAAAAAGAGGAGAGATGGGGAGAAGGTGAGAGAAGGAGTGGGAGAGAGGAAAAGGGGAGACGAAGAGAAAGGGAGAAGGGGCAAGGGATAAGGGAGTGAGGAAGGAGTGAGAGAGAACCTGTCTTCATCTCTTCATCAGGCCACACAGATATAAAAAGAGAAACCCCAGCTCCCTTCCTACACAACTTGCAAACTGGCTAGTGACCTGCAGGACCTGGTACAAAAGGAAACTGAGGAGCCCTTTCTTCAGAAGTGATTAAGCCTTCCCGGCGAGGACCGCAGAGCACCACACCCAACACGGGGCTGGCGGACCTCCCCACACCGGGTGCACACACCCACCAAGCCAGCCCCTTCTCCTCCCCTTGATCAAAACAGCACTCACTCCTGCTGCGCTCACTGTTGTTCCTCCCCCCACACAAGGGGCAGCCCCTGCTTGGGCGATCAATTTGTCTTGGTTTACCCTAGACTACCAGAGGCTTAGCACTGAAAATCCCACATCCCTGGCACCTCCTTATTCCCAAGCACGTGGGGACAGCTGGTCACCACCCTGTTCTCTGGGGAGCTGTTCTAGTGATAGAGCTGTCCTCTGCTTTTCTACTGGTTTTAATTTCTTCCTCTCAGAACCAACAGTGATCTTGGGCCAATCCCTACCTCTCTGGTGGGTGGGAAGCCATTCCAAATGCCCCCAGATTTATTCCCCTATTTTTCACATGCCCAAAGAGAAGCCTGACGAACCATGATTCTGGCTGTTCGTACGTACGTGTAAGAAGTAAGCTGAAATGCGCATATTTGTGGCAACACCTGTTGGAATTTCTTGTAACTACTTTGGAAAGAATGAAGTTTCCACACTGCATTTCAGGGTTTGGTGCTTATACACTTGTAGTCTTTTTCTGTTTTAAGGTGTGATACGCCAACAATGTATAAAGCATTATCTCTCCTAAGACAGTCACACATTAACAAAAAACATACCCATGTAAAAGCTAACAAACTGTCATTCCATTCCAGGGCGGATAATCTAAACTACAAACTGAACTTCACATGCCCCTCTACTGTGAGCTGAGCATTCACCAAGTACTTTTCTGGGTCTGGAGACTTTTTTTTTTTTTTTTTTTTAATCATCAGAGAGAGAGAGACAGAGAGAGAAAGCACAAGCAGGGGGAGCAGCAGGCAGAGGGAGAAGCAGGCTCCCCACTGAGCAAGGAGCCTGATGTAGGACTCAATTCCAGGACCCTGGGATCATGACCTGAGCCAAAGGCAGACGCTTAACCCACTGAGTCACCCAGGCATCCCTGGGCCTGGAGACATCTTGATGGATATTGTGCCATAGCCTCCCCAGAAGTGCTGAAAGATTAATATCTAGATGTTCTTAGTAGTGTACAAATATGAACATTAGTCACTTAACTCCTTAAAGGGGTACTCAACCCTGCTGGAGTCTTCCTATCTTTCCCTAGAGTGTATCACAGCAACTATGTCTTACACGTCTTACTTACTTACAACTATGTCTTACACTCCCCCGGAACACTGGAAGACTGCATGGGCAAAAACTCCTTCATAATTTCTCCTCACATAGCTACTGTCCCTCATGCCAGTTAATGCTCTTGCATATCTTCCCTGAGAAGAGAGAAGCCATTGGACAAGAGCTCCCACAGCCTCCTCAAAGCAAATGGCCCAGTCTGCCTTCATCTGTCTTTCCTACAGGCCTTACTGGCCTCTTTCCTACAAGCCACAATGCAGGGCCCCAGTCCTACCAGATCCAACCTTCCCTGACACTGTGCCATCTATCCCCTCTTATTCTCCTCAAAAGACTTGCCTTCCATGGTCAAGCCACTTTTAAATATTCTCTGTCTTTTGTAGTTCACCTTCCAACTAAAACTCATAGAGTGAGAGTTCTCAAAGTGTGGTCCCTGAACCAGCAGTATCAGCATCACTCCCGGGATTTATTAGAAAACCAATTACTTGGGCCTCAACCCAGACATGCAGAGTCAGATACTCCGGGGCTGAGGTCCAGAAGTCTGTGTTTTAACAAGCCTTCTGGGTGGTTCTGATACACACCAAAGCTTGAGATGCATGGATGTATGGCAGACACTCTTCAGCTTCCCTCTGCGCCGCCCTCCACCTGTGTTCACCTGCGGATGCATAGATCACCCAAGGAGAGGGCTCCCTGGAGTAGGCTGGAGATTGCTGTTCTTAGCCCTCTCCAGATCCTATTTTTATTAATGACTCAGCCGAAGGCACAGATGGCACACTGATCTCATTAACAAATGACAGAGAGCTGGATGGGGTAGAGATGTTGAATGATGACATCAGTACCCAAAGACACAAAGTAATGGCCCAAGTCTATCAAGATGAAACTTAATAGGGCTTATTAGCTGGGATTAGATTCAGCTTTGAGTGACAGAAAACCCAAAATAGTATTGGCTTAATAAGATAGAAAGTATTTCTCTTTCACATAAATGAACTCTGGAAGCATCAGGCCAGAGTCAATGTGGTGGCTCTGCTTCCTGGAATTCCCAGGATTTGCACTTTCCATTTGTCCCATTCCTAAGGTATGGTCTCATCCTTGAGTCAAAGATGGCGACATCCATGTTTGATGGAGGAAGAATGTCTTGCTGTCTTTAAGGATTCTGGATGCTATCACATTATCCTCCTGCTTGCATCTTGTTGGCCAAAACTCAGTCTTCTGGCCATAGTTGCAATGGAGACTCAGAATTGTCTTTATTTTTCTAGGCAGCCGAGCTAGAAATGCTATTACATGGAAGAAAGGGAGAACAAATATTGGGACACAGCGAGTAGACTCTGCCAAACAAAGCAAAAACAAAGTCCTTAATACAAGGCATAAAAGGTAAATGTCTCTTGAAGGCTCTGATGAGGAAGGGAGAAATAGGGAGTAAAAGCCGCAAAAGCATCCCTCAGCTGTCTCCCTTTACAAAGGCAATAAATCCAAGCCATACTTGCTTAAATAAGAGAGAAAGTATGGGATACAAAGCTGAAGTTTTTAGACACATTGCTAGCTTCGGGAATGTCTCAAGTGATGTCATCAAGAAACGCTCTTTTCCATATCTTAGTTCCACAGTTCTTCATGTTGGGTTTATGGCAAGATGTCTCTGCCTGCAGATCCAAAACCTAGTCCCTGAACGTGCTGGTAGACCAGAAGAGGTTCAAATTCAGTGTTCCCCACCCTCATCTCTACTGGTTTCTCGGGTCAGCTTCCTTTAGCAAAGTAGCTCTCAACTCTGACTAATCACTGGAATCCCCCGGGAGCTTTTTAAAATGATACCCAAACCTCTCTTCCTAAATCTGATTTTATTGGTCAGGGTGGGACTTTGGCATTTAAAAAAAAAAAAACAAAAACTCCCTGGGTGATTCTCTTGCACATCTAGAGTGAAGAACCCCCTGATCTAGCCTGCTGCAAAAAGTGGAAGCTTTGCCTCTCAAGTTTCTCTGAAGTTGTCTCCTCAGACATCATGTGTGGGTACCATGTGTCTCCTCCTTTGGGTCCTGCCTTACTGTGAGCCCCCCTCGCTATACCGCTGATCACCACCCAGACCTACAGTGCCTGCACTCCCTTCATAGGATCTAGCTTCCCTCTATGGGACCTGAGGGAGGGTACGTTGAGGAGACACCTCTTGACTACCCCAGCCTTCTGTCCTCCCAAGATCTCTACACGTGGCTGGCAATGTTGTCTTTCTTTTATTAAAGGACTCAAGTGATTTTTTTTTTTAAGATTTTATTTATTTATTTGAGAGAGAGACAGTGAGAGTGAGCGTGAGAGGGAAGAAAGTCAGAAGGAGAAGCAGGCTCTCCAGGGAGCTGGGAGCCTGATGTGGGACTTGATCCCAGGACTCTGGGATCATGCCCTGAGCTGAAGGCAGTTGCTTAACCAACTGAGCCACCCAGGCACCCAAGGACTCAAGTGATTTTAAAAGGGAAACACAGTATGAAGAAAAAAATTAAAGGTTTGGGAAGCCATCTGCTTATAAACTATAACTGAAACCTAAGATCAGGACTTAAGAATGTCAACAGTTAAAAGCTCCAATGCAAGGATTAGCTGATCAAAGAAGCTGTGAAGGATTATCCAGAGAGGTCACAGGAAATGCCCAAGAGCATGGACTCCTGGAAGCCAAGAGAACAGAGGTTGGAAGCACCAAGACTAGCTTACCAACTTCACTCTTTTGTCTAGGGACATGGCCTGTTGTCATCTACTCTGGTGACTTCCTTCTGTGAAATGTGAAATATACAGAACAATGCCCACAATTTCAACAAACTCAACAAACCCTCCAAATTTCACTGGAAGCTCAAGTTACTACCTTTTGATATGTTGTCAGTAGACACTCAGATTTCTCTGCAACAATACAGAAGCTCCCCAAAGGCCAGGAGTTTTTCAAAAGATAGGGGTCCTCAAATCCTCACAAATATTAAATCAAAGAAATATAGAGTTCTCAAACTTTGCATGCTGAGGTGCCCTAAGTCACTGCAGTGAATCAGATGGGCCCAGCAGGAAGTTTTAAATTTTTGAGGGAAATGTGACAACATCTGTCAGGCACGAATTACTACTGGTAATTTATTCGGACCTGAGTACATAATAATCTGAAATGTTTTTATATATTTTTTGGCCTAGGGCCCATGACTAAACTACTCAGTTGAGTCTAACCAGGAGCTGAGAAAGTTTGGGAACTTCTGCGTAGGGAAATGATTGACTCCTGCAAGCCAAAAGCACTCTCTAACTCATCCTTGCCATCTTTGCAGCTGTCAGCTTGAAAATATGACACCCCGGGGTGCCTGGGTGGCTCAGTGAGTTAAGCCTCTGCCTTCGGCTCAGGTCATGATCTCAGGGTCCTGGGATCGAGCCCCACATCGGGCTCTCTGCTCAGCAGGGAGCCTGCTTCCCCCTCTCTCTCTGCCTCTCTGCCTACTTGTGATCTCTCTCTGTCAAATAAATAAATAAAATCTTTAAAAAAAAAAAAGAAAATATGGCACCCCAAGAGTACAAGAATTTGTTTCTTACTATAGCTCTGAAGGAATTGCTCCTGTTCGAAATTATAAACAACCTATGGGTTAGGTGAAATTAGAATTTACAATAAAAACAATCTAGATAGTATCCTAAACTAAAATATTGTATTTCAAACCCCTGACACATCTAAAGAAATCTCACTTATATTCAGAACATTTTCAGGCTCTATCCTTTCCTTTCGGCCAAACACCTCAGTATGGGTGTCATAAAAGCAAATAAAACCACGAGTTCAAAATCATAGGCTACATCCTAGTTTATGTGAATTAAATTTGTTGAAGTCCATGGCCAAAGAACACATTTCTAATTTTATATTATATCTGCACTGTATCTGGTTTTATATATGTACTAGTCAGGATAGTCTTGGTTATGTTGCTATAAGCCCTAAAAAGACAAACTCTAAAATATCAGTGGATTTAACCCCCCAAAAAACTTTGTTTCTCTCACTTACCTACAATCTGATGTGGCATGGGCGTCTTTCTTCCACCCTAAGCTGTGTCAGCTGAAACACCTGGCCCCTAAGGTCCCGAGTGAGGGAAAGAAAGAGAGGCAAGAAGTATGCTGGTTCGGGGCACCTGGGTGGCTCAGTCGGTTAAAGCCTCTGCCTTCAGCTCAGGTCATGATCCTAGGAGGGATAAATAAATAAAATCTTTAAAAAAAAAAAAAAAGAAGTATGCTGGTTCATAACTGCCTCATCCCCAGAGTATCACAGGTTATTTCCTTTCATAATCCATTGGCCAGAACTTGTCATGTGGCTACAGTCTCTCTCTCTCTCTCTCTCTCTCTCTCTCTCTCTCTGCAAGGGATGCTGAGAAATGTGGGAAGAACATGGACATTTGGTAACAATGTTTCTGATACAATCAACTTTGTTATAGTCATATCGAGTGAGGATACAATTTACTTATTCATTCATTCATCAAAAACTACTGGGGTAAAAAAAAAAAAAAACTACTGGGGTGCCTGGGTGGCTCAGTGGGTTAAACCTCTGCCTTCGGCTCAGGTCATGATCTCAGGGTCCTGGGATTGAGCCCCGCATCAGGCTCTCTGCTCAGCAGGGAGCCTGCTCCCCAACCTCCCGCCTGCCTCTCTGCCTACTTGTGATATCTCTCTCTCTCTGTCAAATAATAAATAAAATCTTAAAAAAAAAAACAACAACTATCTATTGAGGACCTACTATGTGTCAGGGATTAGGCTTACATCCTAGTGGAGAAGGCTAGACAATAAAGAAGATACCAAAAAGAGAACAAAAACATCATTGTAGATCATGGTGTGAATTCTTTCCTTTTTTTTTTTTTAAGATTTTATTTAATTTGACAGAGATCACAAGTAGGCAGAGAGGCAGGCAGAGAGAGAGAAGGAAGCAGGCTCCCTGCTCCCACATTAGATTTTATTTACTAACAGGCAAAGATTTTCAAAATATGTTAAATTAAAATTTTAAAATTCAGGTTCAAAATGGCAGGTACATAATAATCCCATCCCGAGAACTGGACTATATGAGAAAACATGGAAGTCACCACATTTATATGCTAACAGAACAAATCCTAGATGTCAAAAGTATACATAATTTACTTCCTTTTTTAATTTATGGAAATTGGCATCTATTTTATAACTTGTTTGCAATATGCATTTGTTATTAAGATAATAAAACAAAATGTATGAAGCCGCTGTAGGGATTGAAGGCTAAATAATTCATAGGTTATATAAATTTTCCTGGGAAAAGAAAGGTATAATTTTTTAAATTTGCTTTTAGGAGAGTCAAGAAGGCAGCCAAATTTGGAACATGTGGAGGTGTTCTCAGAGTTAAGATTTATTTTTCTTTTGTGAGATGGGAAAGGTGGGCTTTCTCGGAAGGAAGAAAAAAAGAGGAATTAACAGTGCTAATCTATGAAGAAGGAACATGACCCCTTTCTGGGATAAGTCTGAAGGGCTTTTCTGCCCCCAAGGGCATGCTATACAAAATTGCTAGTCCTAGGGAGGCTGTGTGTCCCTTACCCAGATGAGCATGCCATCTACTGTAAGACCTAGACATGTCGGAAATCAGCCTCTTCGTGAGGATCCAAGAGAATGGGGGAGCCCTGTTTGCTTTGGCCCCAGCAAAAAGTATCAGAAAGCAGGAGAAGAACCCAGGGAAATGAACATGGGACGATGACAAGGCTGTGTAGGGATTCTTACTGGATACTAGAACAATACTAACCACCATCATGGTTGTCGTCATAATGATGATGACACACAGTTACGGAGTCTCAACAGAATGCCAGGAAATGTGTTACATATGTTATTTACATTATCTTACTCAACAGATTGTGTACAAATTTATTCATATTTGTGTTACATAATCTATTCCATTTTAATATCATGGCGTATTTAATGCCAGAATACTCACAAGGAAGGTCATGTAAGGAAGAAGAACACTTCAAGACTCTGGCAGGTAACAATTCCCAGGTACAAAAAGGAAGAGTCCTAGAAAGCATGGGCTGGGAGCCCATGTGGCAAGAGATGCGGAGGTTATATTATTAATAATATATGAAACAATTTACTATTTCTGGATAGGAAAAAGTTCTGGGTGGGAAAGAATTCTTTTTCTCACTTGGGAGTTCTCTAGTGAACTCTGAAGACCAAAGAAGAAGTAGAATCATAAAAGAAGGCAAGTGGGAAAAGATCAAGAACGTGCTAAGTTATTCCTTACACATCTTTACTCCTTTCCACCTGGCACTCGTTTGTTCCCATCCTATCTTGGGGCACAGTTCTGGGATAATGGAAACATCTGCTTGAAACCAAAACTGGGAGGATCAGGAAAAGAAAATATTAAGAAGTCTCTCAAATGGCTGTGTCTTCACTCGTGGGCAATAGAATGTATCTGAAAAGAGAGCCAAGAAGCAGCCCATAATCACACACATTAATATTTCTTCAGCAGAAAAAAATAACCAGATGAAATGGGAAAATAAGAACAAAAATAACTTCATGTCCGTTCAGGCCAGGTCTACATCTAAAATTCTCGAAGTCTCCATAGTTCCAGCTCATCTGGTCTTTGGCTGCACCATTGGCCTGGCATGCCGCTCAGCTGTTCCAAATAATCTATGTGCTTTAAGATTTTCCTTTTTAAGGAAACTACTTTAAAAAAAATATTTTTTTTTCCTTTAACTTCAGTTTTCAGAGTCTGAGGATTTGGAGAACTGCAACTAAAGGATTGTGATAAGGATTGGTAATTAAAATGTTTACTATGTGCTTTTGCAGCAAAAATATTAATTTTTAAACAAAGTTTGTAAAACCGAAAAATAGGTTAAACTCTAATTTCTGGCTGTCTGATAGTCATAATTTTTTTTTCAAGTAATCTCTACTTAAAAACATGAGACTCAGACCCACAACCCTGAGATTAAAAGTTGCATGATCTATCAACTGAGCAAGCCAAGGGCTCTGGATGCTGATACCTTCTGATTGCCTTTTATGTAGGCTTTCAACTAACAAGCTACCATCATTTGGGGTGCCTGGGTGGCTCAGTGGGTTAAAACCTCTGCTTTCGGCTCAGGTCATGATCCCAGGGTCCTGGATCGAGCCCCGCATGTCATGATCCCAGGGTCCTGGATCGAGCCCCGCATCTGGCTCTCTGCTCAGTGGGGAGCCTGCTTCCCCTTTTCTCTCTGCCTGCCTCTCTGCCTGCTTGTGATCTCTGTCTGTCAAGTGAATAAATAAAATCTTAAAAAAAAAAACAACAAGCTACCATCATTTAATTTAAATTTCTTTGTCCTGTCTGTTTTCTACACAGCATAGCATGCAAAACTATGTTTCCTTCTGTTGTCCCCTAAAATGACTGAGTATCACTGGGGTGTGCAGAACCCCAGGCCCCTCTTTGGCCTGATTCTCTGTCCCCACTTCTATTAGGGTCTGCATTTATTTCCTATTCTTGGTTTCTGAACAAAGCGTTTCATGGATTTTTTTTTAAGATTTTATTTATTTGACATTGAGAGAGATAGATCACAAGCAGGCAGAGTGGCGGGGGAAGCAGGCTCCCCGCTGAGCAGAGAGCCCGACACGGGGCTCCATCCCAGGACCCCAAGATCATGACCTGAGCTGAAGGCAGAGGCTTTAACCCACTGAGCCACCCAGGCGCCCCTGTTTGTTTCATGGATTTTTTTTGGACAACTTTATATATCCAGAAAATGAGCTTTCTCTTTAGACACTGAGTTCTGTCTTGGGCTTATAACACATCAATCTTCCTTAGGACTGAGGAGCCTCATCTTTTGGCTGCAACATTTCACCTGATGCCCCAGTTCTTGTTGGACCTTAAATCCCTCCAACAGCCATATGTTAAATCGAATACTGCCCTTAAAATGTTTCTGTCACCTTGCTCCCTTGACATGTATGATTTTTTTTTCCTCCAGATATTTGATTTAATTATTCTTTTACTTCTCACATGGATTCTCAAATTCAGTAAAAACTCACTCATGCCATACCACCTTCAGTGCAAACTTGTAACGACTGCTCTATTAGGGTTTTCCAGAGAGAGAACTAATATGAGATTTTATATTATTTTTTATTATTATAATGTTTATTATTATAAGACAGTGGTTCATGTGGGGCACCTCAGTGGCCCAGTCAATTGAGCATCTGACTCTTGGTTTCGGCTCAGGTTGTGATCTCAGGGTCCAGAGATCGTGCCCCATGTTGGGGTCAGGCTCTGCGCTCAGCATGGAGTCTGCTTAGGACTCTCTCTCTCCCCCTCATAACCTCCCACCTCCTCACCACCCGGCCGACTCCCTTTCTCTCTCAAATAAATAAATAAATCTTTAGGGGGAGAAAAAAGATATTGGCTCATGTGGCTATGCAGGCTGAGGAGTCCCACAATCTGCTGTCTGTTGGCTGGAGACCCAGGAAAGCTGATGGTATGGTGTGCAGGTGTGTGAGTCAATGGTGGAGGTCCCCGTCCAGGTCTGAAGGCCTGAGACCCAGAAGCACAGAAGACAGGAGAATATCAGTGTCCCGGCTCAAGCAGTCAGACACAGAGTGAATTGAACCGTCTCTTTGTCCTACTCAGGCTTCCAGTAGACTGGAGGATGCCCACCACATTGGGAAAGGCCATCGGCTTTATTCGGTCCACCAATTCAAGTGTTTCTTCTAGAAACGCCCTCATGGACACACCCAGAATAAAAGTCAATCAGTCATCTGGGCACCCCAGTTAAGTTGACACATAAAATTAGCCATCACAACCAGATACATTGAAGTAAGGGTTTCAGCTGTGCCTCTCAGCCCCTCTGTGAGCTTGGGAAAGTCAGAGAAGCCATCTGGGGTCTGCTGTGGGAAGCTGTGTCCAGGCTTCCTCTCGATGCCTTCCCATGCTCAGCTAAACAGCCATCTCTGAATGTGTCCACTCAATACACACGGGCATGAACGGAGGGGGTGCTCATCAGCAATTTTCCATTAGGGTTCAAGGGCAAGAAAGGCTCAACTTACCAAGGGAAACAATTCTAGGAATATAAGACAGGTGCCACAGAAAGTAACAGAACACTTTCCTAGGAGAGAGTTCTGGGCTTTTATAGACAAAACCTAAAGAGAAAAGATGCATGAGCGACCTGCTCGGCCCTTGGTTTCGTCAAGGACAAAACAGTCCCTGGAAGCCCATTTACATTGAACATTAAGTCATGCTGAGGGTTCGAGCCCTTCCATGGTGGCACGGTCATCCAGCTGCGGAGAAGTCTGCATGCCACTTCGGCAGTTTCAAATCACCTCGATGCTTCGCCTGTGCTTTATAGGATTTTCGCTTAAGACAATAGAAGGAAGCAATTCTTTCTAAAACCACTTCTGATATTTTCTTCTTTAAAAGAAACCCTCCGGGGGCGTCTGGGTGGCTCAGTCGGTTAAGCATCTGCCTTCAGCTCAGGTTGTCATCCCAGGGTCCTGGGATCGAGCCCCATGTCGAGCTGCACATTAGGCTCCCAGCTGAGCAGGGAGCCTGCTTCTTTCCCTCTCCCTCTGCCCTCTCCACCCTCATGCTCTCTTGCTCTCTCTCCCAAATACATACATAAAATCTTTTTTAAAAAAATAAAAGAAAAAAGAAAAAAAGAAACCTGACATCCACACAGAGGGATTTCTCACCAAGGGGTGTCATAGTCTAAGAAGGGTGGGAAGAGCACCCATGCTTGAGGGCAGTAGGGGGAGCTTTCAGAGACGTTGTGGAGCCCAGGTGGGTGAAGAAGGTATCCACTAGGGCCATGGAGGTTTGGAGGACCGGCTGGATCAGGAGGTATTCACCCCGAGAAGGAGGCAGCAGAAGTGATGGGGGATTGGTTACACATAGGTTACACATTGGTCCTGGGATCGAACTTCGTGTCGGGCTCCCTGCTCATTGAAGAGTCTGCTTGTCCCTCTCCCTTTGCCCCCCACTTCGTGCTGTCTCTCTCTCTCTCTCTCCCTCTTTCCTCTCAAATAAATAAATAAAATCTTTAAAAAAACAACAACAAAAAAGGATAATGGGAACCAGCTCAAACCCCGGAATGTTGTGAATATCAGTGTGACCTTTTGGTTTTTGATAAATAGATAGATGATAGGTAGATAGATAATGTTTAGATACAGAAACATATATAGGGGAGTGTGAGTGTGTGCACCCTAGCTCTGTCTACTGAAAGGGCTAGGGAGCAATGAGCACACCTCAGTAAGCACAACCCAATAGTAATGATCATAACAGCACCCAGACCCTGTTTTAAATACCACTCTCCTTCAAAATACACCAGAATTCCTTACAGAAATGGCAATTGCAAGGCTGCTGCAGAGAAAGTACAGGATGAACCTAGAACATCCTGTTGGACCAGAAATCAGAGAAATGCTTGAAGAATGAACAACAAAGCCATGTCAAAAGGACATGGGAGCCAGCTTGAAGGGGCCAATTCTGTGACAACTGAGGATCAACATAAGAGTAGTATTCAAGATCCTGGCACAGAGCCCCCCCACCTCCGGAAAGCATCATCCACCTACACAAACTGTAGCCAGATTGCATCTTGGGAACTGCTGTCATTTGCATAGTGTTTTGCATGACTTCCTCCGCTGCCAGGGATTCTGCCCCAGTGGTGGTGGCTTAATGTGACCTACGTGCATGGCAACTAAGACAGGCCAAAGCAAAAATCCGGGCAGCTCACAAGGACTACACATACCCACCCTCTCGTAAATTAAACCTCTCTCCTCTCTTTAAGCCAGGCATAACTATACCAGCTTCAGAGTCTTGCCTTTGCAAAATTATCTTCCTACTACCACCGGAAATCATTTATTTCATTTTAAACACAATGCCCAAAGGGCAAATGCCTCCAAATTAAAAGGAGTCAATCCTCAAGACAGTGTTCTGTCTCTGCCTGATCTGAACTTGTCTTTCCAGACAGCAGGGGCCACGACTCACTGGCCCTTTTGGACCCAGAAGTGGAGCAGATGCAGCCGAGAGGAAGTTAGGCAGGCAAATTGAAAAAAGAGTGAAAAGGACTTCTGACTGACTCGGGCCTTGAAACCAGGGTTCGGGTTGAATTGACTTAAACCCCAAGGGCCAATGTGGAAGATGAATGAGGACCCACAAACGTGAAGAGTGTTTTTAGTTGCAGCTGTAAGAAACTTTATTGAAGGCAGGTTTAAGTCGGTAGAATTTGAGTAAGTAAATTACCCTCCATAATATGGGGGGGTGTCTCATCCAATCAGTTGAAAGGCTTAAGAGAAAAATGACTAACATCCTCCAAGAAGGAAGGAATGTGCCTCCAGACCGCCTTTGGGGTCAAGACCACAACTTCAACTCTTGCTGGCATTTCTCGGCTGCCAGGCTGCCCTACAGATTTTAGACTCGCCAGGCTCATGATCATCATGTGAGCCAATTCCTTAAAGCACCTCCATCAATCCAGTCTCTCCGGCTCTGTCCCCTTCCTCTCCCCCTCCCGGCCCAGGTCATACCTTTACATGCATATAAGATAACATAGTACAGTAATTCGATAGACTCTTTATCGAATGAGGAAAAACTGGGGAAAGAACAACGAATACAGGACAGGAGTTAGAAGATCATATTGAATCTTACCTGAACCCTTTCCTGAAGCTGAATTAATAACACAATGCTGAGATCTATTGATTATATTAGTACAGGTCCAAGGGATCTGCTTCCGTTTCTCTTTAATTAAGTAGAGACCTATGACTGATCTGGGGATTCTGTTCCACCTTAAAGGAGTTTACATTTTTCTTTTTCCACAGTGAAGTGATATTCATTTTGTTAATAAGCAGAGTTCTCTCATGCTGTGGAGTGCAATCCCTGTCGCCCGGGGATAGCCTAACACCGGCACTCTGGCTCATTAGATCTTCAGGGGGCGGTGCTGAGAGTTGGCATTTTCTTTTAAAAGATTTTATTTATTTATTTGACAGATAGAGATCACAAGTAGGCAGAGAGGCAGGCAGAGAGAGAGGAGAAAGCAGGCTCTCCACGGAGCAGAGAGCCCGATGCGGGGCTTGATCCCAGGACTCTGGGATCAGGACCTGAGCCGAAGGCAGAGGCTTTAACCCACGGAGCCACCCAGGCGCCCCGAGAGTTGGCATTTTTAACAAGCTCCCAGGCAAGGCCATTTGTCTGGGATCCACGTTCTGAGAAGCAGGGAACTGGAGCCGTGGTTGTGGAGCTCCAGTGTCTATCAGAATTACCTACAGAGCTGCTTAAATGCTGGGCCTCACCCCAGAGTTTCTGATTCAGTAAGGTCTAAAGTGGGACCCCGGAATTTGTGTTTCTAACCTGTTCCCAGGTTGTCCTGATGCTGCCGGCCTGAGGACCACACTCTGAGAAACCCCAGTCTGGAATCATCTTCTCATCATGAGAATCAGCCGGAGCGCTACGCCCCTGGGTGAGAGTCAGGTTTGGGAAGTATCGGGAGGACCCGGGAACATGTGTTCTTAATAAGCATCCTGATTACTCTCTCAGAGGCCGACGCCCACCCCCCAGCCAAAGGGTTCTCTTCAATCCTTGCTGTTTTTCAAAACCCTGTGTCAACAGAAGTGTGAACCCAAGCTGAACCCCCGACTCCCACCTTTGGAATCGGGGCCAGGTGTTGACACACCGGGAACAGTCACAAGTGATTCTAATGCATCACGAAGCCGAGGACCACTTTGCACCGGAGCCGTGGTCCCTGACTGCAGCTGTGCCCTAGAGATCGCCATAAAGTATCATTCTCTTTGGTATCATCAGCCAACCTTCTGATGTCATTAGTCAGGGGCTTGGTGTTGTTTTTGTTTTGTTTTTAAGCTTTTATTTATTTATTTGAGAGAGAGAAAGCAGGCAGGCAGGAACATAAGGAAGAGGGAGAAGCAGGATCCCTACCCTGAGCAGGGAGCCCTCTGTGGGACTCGACCCCAGGACCCTGGGATCATGACCTGAGCCAAAGGCAGAGGTTCAGCCAACTGACCCACCCAGGAGTTGTTTTACATCGTCCCAGTAGCTTCTAAGATTCAGCGAAGGTTGAGAACTCTGACTTGGAGTTTCAGCCCCAGACTGGCTTCAGGACAAATTTAAAACTACAAGATTCCCTTCTCCCCTAAGCCCTGGGGCAGAGCAAGCAAAGCAGCTCACCCCAAGTCTCCTCCCCTCTCGTATATGGGACACATCTAGTCTCCTAAGGGTAAAGACTCTACCTTAGCAAGAGGCACCCCTGGACCCTGACTGACCAAAGCATCCTCAAAGAGAATGAAGAAAAAAAAAAAAAGAGGGGAGGAGAACAAAGAAAGTACCCTCCTCAGTACCTTTTCAACTCAGGACCAAATTCATTCATTCATTTGTTCATTCCCTCAAAATATTTATTATGTTCCCACCGTGGGCCAAGAGCTAAATGAGGATTTGGGAATTTAATTAAACAAGCTGTGTCCCTGGTTTTAAGGACCTGAGGGTCTAGTCAAAGATTCAAGCAAAGAAATATTACTGTGACTCGTATTGACACTCTTATTCCCTGGGACTTCAGTGACAGAGGGGGCACTCTAATCTCCTCCTCCGAATGAGCTGGAATACAAGATCTGTGGCCCCCGCTGTCTTCTCCTGGGTGCAGGCACCTGCCTCACTGGCAAGGGGCCATGTCGTTCCGTGGCCTCGCTAACAAGATGTGCCTTTGAGAGAGCACTCAACATAGCAGAACAGTGAGTTCATTTTTGTTTGACGTGGAGAGTTCTGTTTTCTGCCATTTCCCATAAACTGAAATGTCTGCTGGAGTTGTTCAGTCTGGGAAAGACTACAGTTCACCAAAGGGCCTGATGCTCTCTGAGCCACGGCCTCCTCCTTGCTCCCACTCTCTGAGCCATCGTGACGGCATCTTCAGGGAAGAATCATAAGGGCATCTGGGCATCTCGCTGGAGCAGGAACCGCCACATCTGAACTTGAAAGCAGTCGCCTCCCATAGTGAGAGCATCCTGTCATCTCCTTGTGGGTTCTTGATAGAAGTCATCAGTCAGCGGCGCCTGGGTGGCTCAGTGGGTTGAGGCTCTGCCTTCACCTCGGGTCATGATCTCAGGGTCTTGGGATCGAGCCCCGCATTGCATCGGACTCTCTGCTCAGCGGGGAGCCTGCTTCCCCCTCTCTCGCTGCCTGCCTCTCTGCCTACTTGTGCTCTCTTTCTCTGTGTGTCTGTCAAATGAATAAATAAAATCTTAAAAAAAAATAAAAAAGAAGTCATCAGTCAGCTGTTTCCATCATTTTGGGTTACAAGTAAATAAAATATTTCCCCGTGCTTCTTGTCATCCCTCCTGTTAGAATGTGATGAAGCATTTCCACTGATTACCCACAGCCGTGTTGTCAAACAGCGGCGGGCTGCTAACATCTGGAGGGGAGGAGACTGATGAGGAGGGTTTTAATTTAGTGAAGAGTTTTCTTTAATGAATCTCATTTTGGCAGGAGGAAGTCATGATGGGCATCATAATGCCAGCTCCTCTGTACAGCCTTTCTCAAGTTGACATTTCCCCCTTTCCTCATCAACCCTGTTACTCCTTCCCTTTCAGCATCCTCAAGGGTCAAGACCCTGTAGCTAGAAAATACATTAAGGGGCTAGCTTGTCTTTAAATGAAAAATGTGTCACCTTGCTTTGTCTTAATTTACAGGGTTTTTCCCCCACTATAAAGTGTATGATTTGTGCCTGACTAAAGGCAGACTGGGTCTAGCTGGTTTGAAATGTCTAATACATACCGTCCTGAGGCTTTGCTGCAAAGCAAATTAATTTTTCTAGGGAAATTGACAAGATTAACAGGTCTTCATTGAAGCCAGCTTCCAAAACCCGAAGTTTAAATCTGTTACATAGGTTACAGTGATTTCTTCAACTCATTTCTGGGTTGTTTCCATTTTTTTTTAATTTGTGGAAATCATTCCCCCCCATCCCCCTAGAAATGAGCCTTCCTCAGGTACACGAGTAAAATCAGTGGCGTGGTTGTGAATACCACTTGGCCGCTTGCTTGCCTAGATTATGTAAACTCTGTAAGCCTCAGTTCTTCCTCAGTAAAATGAGGCTAATCTAGTACTGAGGTCACGGGTCACTGTGAGCATTAAATGACAGCAGATAGACACGAGACTGAGTGCCATGCTTGGCCCCAGAACAGTCACTCAGTAAGTGGGTTTTGCTATAGTCTGTGATCATAATTCTCTTTAGAACTAATAAGGAAGGGTTTGGATGAAGTGATATCCAAGCAACTATTTACTATATATATATATAATAGTTATATAATTAATGTATTTATATTATATATACAATATATAATATTATAATATAACATATTATGGTGTTATATTATATTTTTATATATTATACATTATATTATATATTATTAAAATTATAATATGTAATATATACTATTAATATTAATATATTAAACATATAACTATAATAAATATAAATATAATAAATATATTTACTTATTTTATAATATATTTGTATATTATTTAATATATTTTTGATTATTTATATATTTATATAGCATATACTGTATAAATATAATATATCCATATTTATTTATATATAAATGTATGTGTATATATGAGTGTGTGTGTGTATACATATATATATAGATATATTTTTTTTTATCCTTTGTTGTCAGATCCCAGATATCTGCTTGTATTTAGTATCTTTTCAGATTTGGGGGTAGATCTGTAGGGTGGACCATAGAGAGGCAGGCTTGCTTTGCCAATGTAAGAAAGAGAGCAATTCTTTAGGGAAATGTAACACCCATGCATTAGTAACATGCCATTGTACTTTACATCAAAGTGGAAAATTTTTTTCTGTAACCCTTTCTCTAGAAGCAAAATAACAGTGTGGAAGCTTTAAAGTACTGTAGAAGATGTCCCCCCTTAATTACTTTACAATGCTCCCCAAGTGAAGGTGGGTGGGGCTAGTAAAGGAGCATGAAGTCCTGAGGAGTTTGAAGTCTATCTCTGGGGCGCCTGAGTGGCTCAATCAGTTAAGCATTGCCTTCTGCTCAGGTCATGATCCCGGGGTCCTGGGATAGAGTCCTGAGTCTGGCTCCTTTCTCAGCCAGGAGTCTGTTTCTCCCTTTGCCTGCCACTCCCCCTGCTTGTGCTTGCTCGCTCTCTCTCTCTCTTAAATAAATAAGTAAATAAAATCTTAAAAAAAAAAAAAAAGAATTCCATCTCTGCTACTAATTGGTGACCTTGAGCAAGAATCAGTACTTCACCCTTTCGGGGTGAGAAACTGTGTTCATTTATTAGAAAGATCTTTGTACGTGTTAAGTTATAATATTTTAAGGAGATGTGACCTGATTAACAAATACAACAGTTTTCCATTGTCTATAAAGAGAATAAATGCTATTTCCCATGTTGACATTGTCCCAGATTTTTACATTACATTTCAATAGGAAGATGGCTCTGCTTTGCACAAAACCGTGGTGCCCAGAGTTGCCCAAGCACTCGATCCAAGCCGATGGGGAGGAATTAATGGGTTCTCAAAGCCAGGGTCATTACTGCAGGTGCTGCCAGAAAATTCCTCACTGCTGCCTAAATACAGAGACAAAGATAATAAAATAGAGAAGAGAGACAAGGAGTCAATCCTCTCAGGTCACCTTCAGGGGTCAGAGAACCTAAGATGAATATAAGCTGGTAATAACATCCCCGAGGTACTAGAACTGAGTTTGTGGGTTAGTGAAGGGTGTTAAAATGGAGCCAGCACAAGCCAGCACAATTGAAGTTTAATTACAACAAAATAGTCTCTATTTTTTGGCATCATATAGCCTCACAAATATACCTGTGCTTCGACAGCACTTTGTCTGTCTGGGAGTATATGGTGGCTTTTAAAAGTCATTCCATAGACAAGGTCAATGTAGTTTGCTAAACCGCCTCCCAAACTCTCTCCCCAAGAGAAAATTATCATTGATTAGGAAGAGAATAAATGCTGTTTTCCATGTTGACAGAAAAAAGAAAAAGGAAAATTGGTCCTGTAATGAAGCCTAGAAATTATAGTGGTTTATAAAATAATGTTAAACAGTTTGGTTTTCTTCCTCACGAAATGAATCTGTCGCACAGTCCGTTCGAGCGCTGGACAGAATCCACACTGACCCACAGTGCAGGTAGCGACCACGGGAAGCTAACGGTCAGCCAGGAAGATCAACAGGTGCATATCGTCACCAGTTTGCAGCCTGGCCTCAGGCCCTGCAGGACCAAAGCCCCTGACTAAGGATCTGACTCACTGTCTCCACATCTCCCGAGCCTGGACATACACAGGAGGTCCAATTAATATGAATTCCAAATGACGGCAGCTCTTAGCACCAACAGTGCAACACCCGGCCCTTAGCAGCTCCTCCCAAAACTCCCCCAACTTGTTTCTGGGTGTCTCCAGGGTGATATGTCGGGCATGGCCAGCCCCAAGTCTGCCCAGGTTTGCCTGCTCCTGCTGTCACGTCAGGAAACCACACCTGCTTTTGCTGCTCCCTCCTGTGTAGAAATACCAATGTCTGAAAAGGAGAAGCTGGGTCAAGATCCTCCCCAGACCACTGGAGATGGTCTGAGATGTCACAGCACTGCTGGGTCCTGGCGGAAAGGTGGGAATATGGTCCTCTCCTGATTTCAAGGCACCATGTTGTCACTTGGGTCTGAAAACTTAGGGCAAGACTCTCTGAAGATCACCCACGAAAAGACTCTGTTTAGCTTCCTACTCAACTTCTTTCTCCACTGGGGCCTCCGACCAGACGAAGGGCCTAGCTAGAGAACAGATCCATGTCACCTCCCTCCAAAGTCCTTGTCCCTTCCACTCTCCCCATCTCCCCTCCACAAAAGAAGCAAGAGAAGCGAACAAAAACTCTCTCCTTCAATTAAAAAAAACAAAACAAAACCATAAAATATCATCCCTATCAGTCAGGATAGGCCCCGTTATGCAGCAGTAACGAACAAAACGAACGGTGCTGTGACCTCCCAAGTTCGTTCCTCGTGTCCCCTGTGTGTCCTGGCAGGATGTTAGGGGTCTCTGCTTATCCAAGTCAGCCAGGAAGCCACGCTGATGGAGCGTCTTGACATGCTCCCGTGGCTTCTTCTGTGGTCAGGCAGCTGCTTGAGGTGACACAAATCACCTCTAAATGCAATTCTTCAGCTAAAGAAAGTCCCACGAGCATGCCTGAACTCCGGACAACACGAAAGCACAATTTTATCACGTCCTTGGAGGGGAGAGAACTGGAAGAGTTGTTACCAGCCTCATGACATCAGATAAGCCCATTCACATAGATGGTGACCTCCCGGCTAGGCGCACACACAGCCAAACTCTGAACTCAGCTGAGGCTGAGCCAGAGCCCTTGCTATAAGCACGAGAAGGGTAAAGTCACTTCCTCTGGAAATGCAAGCTGTCATGCTAACTCTGTAGGCTCATCTCCCGTAGGCCCTCCGTAACTGGGCAGGACCACATGGGCCACCTGTCATTGGGAAGAGAAGCACTGTCACATTCAAAAACGCACTTTTTATGCCCGAAGACTACAGCTGTTTGATTTAAAAAAAAAAAAAAAAAAAAAAAGGTAGAGTTTTATCCAGAAAATTCTTTTTTCTTTTCTTTTCTTTTTTTTTTTTTTTTACTTCCTAGAACAAGAAGTGGATCAGCCACACGTACATTCAGAGGTAACACACCTCCTCTGTAATCCATGAAAGCCCTGGCATTCCGGTGCAACCTTTCATTACATTGCCTCTTACACTCATGAGTGTTCTCTAGGAAACACATGCCCTTTCGCAGGTGAGAAGCAGGGAGAGTAATCATTTGTTCATGGTTCTCATTTCCAGTATCTCTTAGTGGCCTATTTTGCCCTTCAATGAGCCTTATTGGTGGTGGTGGTTGTTTGTTTTTTTTTTTCCTTTTCTGTCTCCTTTGTTCTCCCTGTTCTATTTGTTGTTGTCACTGTTTGCTTGCTGCCCAGAAAATAAATATCCCAGCCAATCCTAAGCCTCACTCTTTTTTTTTTTTAAAGATTTTATTTATTTACTTGTCAGAGAGAGCGAGAGAGCAAGCACAGGCAGACAGAGTGGCAGGCAGAGGCAGAGGGAGAAGCAGGCTCCCTGGTGAGCAAGGAGCCCGATGTGGGACTCGATCCCAGGATGCTGGGATCATGACCTGAGCCGAAGGCAGCGGCTCAACCAACTGAGCCACCCAGGCGTCCCCTAAGCCTCACTCTTGATCAGCTGTTTCCTTCTCAGAAAGGAAGAGGCTCTCCTATAGGACTCACCCACCTACATCTTCCCAGGGCTGGTGAAGGTCACCCTCCTGCACCAGCCGCTAGGAGCACTTCAGCCGCACACACACCAGGTTCCCTCCCGTGCTTGTGAAGCATCTAACCTACAAATACTTAGGGTGCACCTCGCTGGCTCCTTAGGTAGAACCTGTGACTCTTGGTCTAAACACTTATGAGTTTAAGCCTTACATTGGGTGTGGAGCCTACATAAAAAAAACAAAACAAAAAACCACAAATACTTGAGGGGAGGAGGTGCAAACACAGATGTGTAGAACGGACACCTAGTGATTCCAGACAGCTAGAGGCTGTCAGTGGTAAGGACGTGGGGATGGGGTTCAGGAAGAGGTGTGGTAAGCTCACAGTCAGCCAAAAGAAGGGAAGGCCGACTGATGGCATCATAGGAAATATGGGCTCATGTTGCCAGATGTGATTTCATGAGACGTCATAAACCCAGATTTTTATGTGTGAAATCCTTCAATCGTTAAATGTCAGCTTAAACTTTTAGAAAATCCTGTGCGGGTCTTTCTTGGAATACGTACCATTTTCAAGTGTTACTTGGGCAAAATAAATTTTAAAATATTTTAAAATACATCTGCAGGCAAACATCTGGCCCTCCAACTTTCAGTCTGCAACCTCTTTCCAACAACATGCAAATGAGGGAATCCATGTGTGCACACGTGCACACACACATGCTTTAAAACATCTGAAGCGGGGACGCTTGGGTGGCTCAGTCGGCTAAGCATCTGCCTTCGGCTCTGGTCATGATCTCAGGGTCCTGGGATCGAGCCCTGCATTAGGCTCTCTGCTCCGTGGAGAGCCTGCTTCTCCCTCTGCCTGCCTCTCCCCCTGCTCGCACTCACTCGCTCACTCACTTTCTCTCTCTCTCTCTGACAAATAAATAAAATCTTAAAAAAAAAAAATCTAGAGTAAGAAATAGCTTAGGGGGCATTAAACTACAGAACACAGTTTCAAGCATCACCCACTAGAAATGGAAGTAAAATAAAAATTAAGAGGTAGCGGGAAAGCCATTTCACACAGAGGAATCAGAGATCAGAAACTCAAGAGCCAGAAGCGTGAACACTGACCCTGCCAGGACCCTGTGGCACCACAGAGAAGTGGCAGGATCCTAGTTCCTCAATGTCTTCATCTTGAAACAGATTTTTTTTTTTTAAATTAAGGCCAGACTATCACAAGGGGTTCTGTAAAACATGAATAAAAAACTGGGGCACCTGGGTGGCTCAGTGGGTTAAAGCCTCTGCCTTCAGCTCAGGTCATGATCCCAGGGTCCTGGGATCGAGCCCCGCATCGGGCTCTCTGCTCCGTGGAAGCCTGCTTCCTCCTCTCTCTCTGCCTGCTGCTCTGCCTACTTGTGATCTCTGTCTGTCAAATAAATAAAAAATCTTTCAAAAAAAAAAAAAAACTGACACTACTTTCACATCAAGGTTTCTCAGTGACTAGGAAAGCAAACATGCTTGGGATCATAGACCCTTGAGAGGCACTAGATCTTAAAGTCATCCCGGACAATGTTCTCATTTTACAGTTGAGGGGTAGAAGGCCTGGGAATACCAGGACTACCCCAGCCTGGCCAAGAGTGGGAGTGGTGGTAGGACCAAGAAGGAAACAGCCCTGCTAGAGAACATCGGGAGCCCCAAGTGTGAATGTAGGATCCACCCCTTAAAAAGTGTACGACCTTGAGGTTGCACACCCTTCAGCCACCAGCTCCCCTGGGTATCCTTGGAATGACACCCTGTCCTAGCCTACAAGTAGGGAAACTGCCAGAATAAGAAGAGACGATGAAGGCAAAAGAACTACAGATCAGAAGCATCACACAATTACCAATGTTAGTTTGCTTTCTTTGTCTTCCCTGGAACCCCTGGGCACCTCTCCTCTGAGCTCCCACTGCACTCTTTCCCTAGTCAGAGCCTTTATCCCACTGTGTTCACTTTGCCATGGACACTCAGATTTTCCCCAAGACTGTGAGCTCCCTGGGGCCAAGGGCTTTGTCTAAGAGACCCTGTTGAATGTTTGCTAAACGAATGAACTTCTAAGTCTCTAAGCTCTAAACCCAAAAGATTTAACCTAAAAGAGTTTTTGGGTCTCACTAATAACAAAACAAACATATTCATATAAATGTATAAATGAAACCTGAGACGTGTTTACACGATTTTAAATTGATAACTTGCAACTGTCGTTGTGCAGGGACTCTGGAATGACATGCAGAGAGAGAGAAAAAGAGAAAGAGAGAGAAGCGACTATAATTCAGGATGTCTCCGGGCTCCTAACTTTGCAGGTGCCTCTCTTATCCAAAGTAATATATCTACCTAGAATCAAGCTTTCAGTTCTACAAGCCGCCCATCTGAGAAATTAGTCACTTGGCATTATGAAATTTCAGATATTTACTCCAGTGTAAAAGACCTGGGTTTGTTGTAGGAGTCTCAAATTAGCCTGCTGCTAAGTATGGACATATGCAAAGCTCCCCTTTATGTAACTAAGCATTAACGCCTACTTTATCTCCTACTTCATCATCTGTCACAGTCAAAAAACGGGCAGCACAAATTCAAATTTCAAGGGAATAAAAAATATATTGCCCAGGAATTTCCCCTATGTCTTCTGGATTAGGTAAAGTAGGGTGGAGAGAGAAATGATTGAATTTTTTTGAACCTAAAAGCCCAACAAAGGTAATTAGCCTAAGTACTATCTTGTAACCCACACTCCTAGGGAAGAGTTCCAATCCAAAGACCTTGAGAATTTTTCAGATTCAAATTCTGGAAGCTGAAGATTTATATTAGCATTATTTCCATGTAGGAAGAAGCAACATATTCTCTGCCAAAATATAAGTAAAATTCCCCTTCTCCCTACTGCTAATTTTCTGCCCAATAATCTACTTTTATATAGTACCTGTTTATATGTCCTAGAGAAATGTTATACTATTTTGAAATTTGGATTTTTTTTTTAAGTTTAAGAAATAATGTTTTTTCAGGGGCGCCTTAGTGGCTCAGTGGGTTAAGCCTCTGCCTTCAGCTCAGGTCATGATCTCAGGGTCCTGGGATGGAGCATTGCGCCCCCCCCACATTGGGCTCTCTGCTCAGCAGGGAGCCTGCCTCCCCCTCTCTCTCTGCCTGCCTCTCTGCCTACTTGTGATTTCTCTCCCTGTCAAATAAATAAATAAAAATCTTAAAAAGGGGTGCCTGGGTGGCTCAGTGGGTTATAGCCTCTGCCTTCGGCTCAGGTCATGATCCCAGGGTTCTGGGATGGAGCCTGCATCAGGCTCTCTGCTCAGCGGGGAGCCTGCTTCCTCCTCTCTCTCTCTCTCTCTGCCTGCTTCTCTGTGATCTCCGTCTGTCAAATAAATGAATAAAATCTTAAAAAAAAAAGAAAGAAAGAATTTTTTTTCTAAACACCCAGCAGTTTCTGTAGCCAGCAAACATGAACAATGATCTCTAAATCAGAAGACACAAGATAAAGTAATGAAATCACATTCGCCCTCAGGGAACTGGAGCTTTATTAAGCCAAAATAATTAATGTAATCCTCCTAATTGATTCATCCAATATTTATTCAGCATCTCTAACACGCCACTGTTCTGGAACTTGAGAATGTAGCAATAAACAAAGCAGACAAAAATATGTCCATATAGAGCTTACATTCTAGCAGGAAGAGAAACAAATTCTATATAAGTAAAATGTATAATATGCCAGATGTTGACAAGTGCTGTGGTTGATTGCATTAATGGCCCCAATTTTTTTTACCTTTCTTCTATTCATCCCCTTTGTCATGTCCCCTGTGATAAGCTGGGCTTCTTCCCTTCTCCTTGACATTGAGCCTGAACATGTGACCTGCTTTGGCCAACAGAACAATGTAGAAGCCACAGCATGCCAGCTCCTGAATCTAGAAAAACATAGACCTTGAGAGGCCTTGGTGATTCCAATGCTCTTCTTGTTCCTCTGCCATTGCCTGGACAATATGCCAGAGCTAGTGTGCTGCTGGAGAAAGGGAAATGGTGAGAAACAGAGCTGCTCCAGAGAATCCTCTCCAGCCAAACTGAGTCTAAAGCAGAGCCTCTAGAGCCCCCTGGATGCAGGTGTAAGCTGAGCCAACATCAGCAGCGCCATCTGCCATCCATTCGATGTGACTAGCAGGTGACCTCCTGCTGACACACAAATGCATAAGCTAGAATCATAAATGACCTTATTCTGGTGTTGACTTTTGAGGTTTGCTATACCTCAATAGCTAACCAATGCAAGTGCTAAAAAGTAGCCCAAATAAAACATCTAAGAACAAGAGATCATGTGTGTGGTTGTGGTGGGGGATTCAATTTCAAAGAATTGCCTTGTATACAGTTATTTTTTTTAATATAACACATTACTTGTGGTTCTAAAAACATTCTCTTTTCAGGACTTGAGAGGTTCTTATGTTCATTACCTAACATCCTCATCCTTCTAGTACTAGATGAGCCCAAGCAAATGGGAGGCAGAAAAAATTTGCTAACTTGTTCTGGCGTAAGAAGGAGGCCGGGGTGGCTTAGTCCGTTAAGCCTCTGCCTTTGGCTCAGCTCATGATCCCAGGGTCCTGGGATCTAGTCCTACTTTGCATCCAGCTCCCTGCTCAGCAGTGAGTCTGCTTCTCCCTCTACCCTTCCCCCTGCAGGAGATCTCTAACTCTCTTTCTCTCTCAAACAAATAAAATCTTAAAGAAGAGGAAGAGGAAGAAGGAGGAGGAGGAAAGAAATTAACCTTCTTTTTGGATTCCAATCCAGTTAAACTTTTTTGCTTTCTCAGGTTTGAAATGCAGTATGTGAGCTCTTTTTTTCTTTTCTTTTCTTTTTTTTTGGGGGGGGGGGGGAGGGCACTGGTACCTGAATAACCAAAGCTACTCATGCTTTAAAATATGCTTAGAATTGGAACCAAGAGTAAATTGTTATTAAAAATAATAATTATGAAGCTACCATTTATCTCCCATTTACTATCTGCCAGGGGCTGTTCTAAGCATTCATAACCAATGGCTCATTTAATCCTCACAAAAATAGCCAGGAACTGTCATGTCCCCAGACAAGGAAACTAAAGCTCAAAGTAAGAATCAGTTGGCAGAGCTGGGATTGAAATTCAGATCCAAAAGAAGGTATGATACCCACACCCACACACGCGCACGTGTGCGTGTACACACACACAAGACTATTACACAGCCATCAAAAAAAGAAAACTTACCATTTGCAACGACATGGATGGAACTAGAGGGTATTATGCGAAGCAAAATAAATCAATCAGAGAAAGACAATTATCATATGATCTTTCTGATATATGGGATTTAAGAAATAAGGCAAAGGATCATGGGGCAGGAGAAGAAAAAATGAAACAAGACGAAACCAGAGGAGACAAACCATAAGAGACCCAATCACAGGAAACAAACTGAGGGTTGCTGGGGAGGGAGGGGGTGAAGAGGTAGGGTAACTGAGCAATGGACATTGGTGATGGTATGTGTTGGAATGAGCACTGGGTATTGCAGAAGACTGATGAATCATAGACCCATATGCCTGAAACAAATAATCCATTATATGTTAATTAATTGAATTTAAATTTTTTTAAATGAAAAAAATAATCAGATCCAGAGCCACTGATTCCAACGATGTTCAGAAATATGGCTCCTCTGTCTAAATGTCTGTCTTCTGGGTTATCAGAAACCTCCAGAGGTGAGGATAGTATTAGGAAGAACTCTAACTTTCATATTGTCTTTTATTTTTTTATATTTTCTTATTTACTTATTTTTAATTTTTAATTTTTTAAATTACTTTTCAGTGTACTAGAATTCATTGTTTATGCACCACACCCAGTGCTCCATGCAATACGTGCCCTCCACAATACCCACCACCAGGCTGGCCCAACTTTCCACCCCCACCATCCTACCCCCCCAACCCCCCCCACCCCCGCCCCATCAAAACCCTCAGATTGTTTTTCAAAGTCCATAGTCTCTCATGGTTCATCTCCCCCTCCAATTTCCCTCAACTCCCTTCTCCTCTCCATCTCCCCATGTCATATTGTCTTTTAATGTGGCATCCTGTGGTTCACTGCAGCTCTACTGGTCTTCCCCAGAAGCACTCTCATAATATATCACAAATTCACTTGGGGTTTAAAGGCAGAAGTAGTGACTAGAAGTCTATTGGTTAAGTTTAGCCAATAGAATTCTTCCAACACGATCCTGAAGTAAGGGGATGGTTCAAGGATTCTTTTCGATTGTTAAAAAGTAGCTGGCAGTTGCTGTTCTGTGAAGCTCAAAGCCTTTCCAGGTTAGCCACCCTATCTTCTAGCAGGTGAATGCAGGTTCCATTACAGTCATTTTGTCCACCCTCTTGAAAACCAGAGCAGACTGAGACAGAGCCAGAGGGTTCCAGGGCAGCTTTGACTTCCCATTTCATTCACATCCTAACCGTGCAATTTTCACCTTGTCACAAAATGGTGGCACTGAGGGAAACGAAGTCACAAGTTCCAGTTCAGAGTTCTAGAAGATTCTAGTGGCTAGAACTGGCTCCAGTACAAACAGGAGCTAAAGTTGAACGTATAAAGGCTGTGGGAAACAATTCCTCTCAATTCCTTGTCTTCTAGGGAGTTACCTGTTGGTGGCTCCCGTGGACTGGTGGAAAGGTTTGAGAGCTTCTTGATTAAGGTATTTTTACTGGCTCTTAATCTTCTGTCTTAAATCGTGCCTTGCCTTCATCTTTTATGGATTCTAACCATTGAGATAAAAATCCAGAGCTGTGGGACCTTGGGAAAATCACTTAACCTCTCTGAGATTCGAATTCCTCGCCAGTAAAATAAAGAATTGAAGTTCGTCCCTGCTCTAACATTCTATCACTTAAGTACTCACGTTTAAGCTGCTGATTACAAATTAATGGTAATTTTCAGCCTGCTGCAGGCAATTGCCCTAGACACAAGCTAGCAGAGTTAAAGTAGTTTAATAAAATGAGTTAGATCTTTCATCAATTTGTTTTCAAGTCCTGTCAGTTATGCATTTTATATTCAGCCTTACAACTTTTGCAAGCAGGAAAGTGTAAATGGTAACGATTTTTAAAAACTGCTTAGTTGGGAAACTATTGGCTTTTCAAATTTCTGGATCAAGTAAGAGCTCTGTAAGAGAGCATCAGAGGTCTTCCGAAGACTTTTCCATTCCATGATCTTACGCAGCGACCAGGCTGATAAAATTTCTCTGTGAACGCTGAGTTTCTCCAAACCAAACCTAATAGCTACCGGTTCCCAATCAATTGCTATTCACACTCACACATCTGCACACATAAAGCCACTTTAAACATCAAGCTGTGGGGTCCTGACATGATGACAGAGCCACCAGCTGTCGGGACACTGCACTGAATTGGGGACACAAACCCCATTTTCCTATGTAAATTGGCCTGGACGCTGCTTCGGTCCCCAACAAAAGGGGACAGTCCTGTTAAATGGGGCCATCTGGCCGTCCCCCAGCCCCACTGACACCTCCAGGCTGGGGGTGGGGATGGGGAGAGCGGGGGTGATCTTCGGGGGACCGCGAAGGTAGTTCAGTGGCGCACAGCTGTCACTCCGACCCCAGGGGTCCGGTCTACAGAGGTTGGAGGAGAGCAGATTCGCGGCGGTCTTAAGCCTCCGGGCCTGGGGCTTCTGAAGGTCTCAGTGCACTCCCGAGATGGGGGAGGGCGCTCTTTGTTCCCGGGCCCCCGGGGGGGGGGGG
>PISX010001355.1:83667-201022 GCA_004024625.1 Mellivora capensis | reverse complement strand
AAAAATATACCTAGAACAATGAGGACACTAGCTTATTAACAGAGGAAATGGCATTTCATTTCTAAGAAAAGCATATTCAGATGCCAGGGTGGTCCAAGGCAATCTGGACCAACTTTCCTGATGACAAGTTTATAAAATGCAGGACCTATGACAAATGTTCCACTAAATTCATACTGTGACTCCACTAGGTATCTAGTTGATAATGCTCTATAATAAAGACAAAGTCCATTTTCATTCACAAAAAATAAGTAACAAATACAAAAACATGAAATACAGAACAGTAATTCATTCCACTTAGAAACACCCACACCATTAATCCAATTACATACAGTTCAAGCTCCAGAGAAGGTTGCCTAATACATGGCACTGAGGCACTGGTGAGGTAACTGGTGAGGTTACCACAATATCAGTAAATTCCCTCATCCCACTACCAACATGATACATTATTAACAACAGTCTGAATACACAGAGAAGTCACACATGAGTCAGATGCAAAACATTACCACCCATTTCTGGGTTGGCTCTGTCTGACTGACCATCTCATGGAATATGACAGCCAGCTCTGATTAGGTCCAATCCTTACAGATGATCATGCCAGTGAAAGGAAAAAAGATGACCAACAGGAAACAATTAAAAGAGGAAGGAAAGAAAACCTACTAATCTGTTACAGGTCTGGCCCTTGAAATAAAGAGAAAGCAAGGAAATAAGAAGTCACATAAAAGAATTTCAAAGGAATTTATAAAATGTACTGAATATACCAAAAAATAAAAATCACAGAGAGCAACAAAAGTGAAGTAAATCAGAGAAGCCTGATGTCTAGTTTTCTGCCACAAATAGTAAAGATTCATTCCATGTATATTAGCAACATATGCAACAGAACTGCATATATTGGCAATAAACACATTGCTAATACACATTTTTTCTGTACTGCAGTTTTTCAACCTAGACAAACAGATATTCATGAAGTAGTTGTAGTGGAAATATATCACTGGTAATATACATTAATTAGGCAAAAGTATACATGTATTAAAAAGTACAATCTAACAAGGTAAGTGCTTGCTAAAACTGGCACAAAGAATTTCAAGAAAACATGTATTTTCTATTTTTATTAGTGTGGGTAAGAAAGAGATATGAAGTCGTGCATTCAGAAAGACTTTCTGATATTATCTGTTGTGCAACTTGATGGTACTAAAAAACAATCAAAATTGTCAGGTAATGTTAAAAACATGGGAATATGCTTGTAAGTGAACACAAGCTAAAAAACAAATGACAATAACAAAAACTACAGAAGGTAGTGACATCGGATCCCCCCAGGTTAATTAGACTCCTGGCCTTTAAAAAAAATATATCCAACTCCCAAAGCAAGCAATTTAATAAGGAGAAGGCTAACGATAATGAGCCACCTGATATACACGTTAGGGCAACACACCAATTAATCATGAAACCACTTTACCCAAGATTATTGCAATTAGAGCTTAATCAGTGTATTTTTGAAAACCTGCCACATGGACTCAAGTCTAGGGTTACCTCTAACCATAACATTGAGTCACCAACTAAATTTTTACTGATACAAAATATTTACATATGTCAACTTGCTATGAATTTGGAATTTTTCAAAAACCACCTAGAAATGTTAACATTTTCATTATGTATATACCACAAAACAGAAGTATACCTGGCACGTTTAGTTTGGTTTTTTGAGAATGCAACATTCCATAGCAAATTACATATATGGAAATAATTACTTTCAGGAAAATCCATGGGAAATTTTACTTATAATAATTTAAGATCCATTAGTTTAACATGGGCCTCTAAAATGACTGGAAAAGCTTTCTTATTTACATTTATGAAACTTTCACAATAAAAATAATTTTTAGGTAAGACACCCACACACATATTTTAACATGTTTGATAGAGACCAATGGCCAGGTTTTGTGTTTGTTTCTATCTTCAGCAAAGCAGGGGCTGTAACCACTGCCAAAACCCAGCTTTGCAGCATTCCTGGATGTAGACAAACTTACACCCTGTTGTTGAGCTGTTTGGCTACACTGCTTGGACCTGGCCCAGGTTCCTCAGCTTTGCACACAGGAGTAAAGTTGAGACCTTTCTGCATGTTGGACTGCTTGCTGTACAGCTGATAGGGAATGCAGGAGAGCAGTCTTCCAGCTTTGATACTGAAACATAAAAAGTAACACTAATTTAAGTATTCAGTACTTGGGGAAAATAAGCTTCATGAAAAACCAACCTCTGAATGATGGGAGTTTTTCACCAATAATGAGCCACCTATTTTCCTCGTTTATTTCCTCTCCCTCTGGTTTAGTGGCTCTAATGCAACATAATCTTCCTTAAACGCTTGAGAATAAGACATTCTATCCATGAAAGGACACACATCTGAATTTTAAATAGTTAGTGGCCAACAACCTTATATGAGGGGAAAAGAAATAACTATAGGGTAGGAAGACAAAACTGCATGCAAAGTTTATATATTTTAATCATGACTTTAATATTTAACACAATTCCCCCTCAAACAATTCATAAAGAATCATCAAGACTTTCTCAAATCTCATTTCACACATGAAGTATCACTAGAGTAACTAAAATGGATGAGGATTCCCAGTTTCCACACTATGATCTCAGGAAAGGAAATAAACAGCTATGAAAATATGTATACAACCTCTTGCCCTTTCTCCTATAGGGTACAGAATGTTTTCTTATTATAGTTACTAAGAGTAAACTATTCATTCTCAAGCACCTGATGACCAAGATTGTTTTTTGATACAATATTATCTAAAAGTCACTGGGGAATAGTCTGAAATGTGTCTCTTGGCTAGTTAGCCAAGTAAAAATAATTTTAGAAGAACTCTGTAATACTGTGAGAGAAAAGCGTGACACCAAATTTTAAAAAATATTAAAAAAAGGCCAAATCTATACCTGAAACTAGAGTCATACACACTTTCTATGAAGACTAAATTGAGGCAAGATACAAAAACACAGAGAAATGAAAACAATCATAATATGAAATCACAATCAACTTTATTTAAGTGGTTGAATAAGCACTCTAATACTAATAGTAAACATATTTAGAAACAACTTTTAGTCCCTATTAAGTATAAGCTCTTCATAGTATCCTAAGTACCTAACCAATGTGCTAACTCTTTTAGTTTGGGAGCTTAAAAAAGAAAAAGCAGATCTGACTGGGAACCAACCAGTCACCGCCACAGGAGACCCTGATGAGCTGGCATGAACTGCAACAATCATCATCTCTCACTGCCAGTAGATCCACGTGGGAACCTACCCATAGGAGGCAGGGTCCCCTGCTACAAAAAACTCAACACAAAAAGAAGAACAAAAACAAAATCAGCCATTAATAACTTAGAACAGTGTTTTCAAACTGTCCTCCATGGCACTGTCAGGCTTGAGGAGGCAGTGCAGTGAATCACAGCACCTTCTCATGAACTATTCTAACCTTCAAATGCCAATATTAAATTGTCTGAAGATTATGAAAAAAATTTGAAAATCCTTAATTTACAATATACTGTATAAAAGTGTAAAATTTGCAGCCAAAGGTTTCAGTAAAATAATCTACCTAAAACCAATGCACACAGGCTTCTCCATTAAAGGACCCCCCCTGCCTCTTAGAAGTGGTAGTTCTATAATCATGCCTGCATTAACTGAGGTTTAATGGCACATACACAGATATCAGAGAAATCTAATCAAAGCAAAATTATCACCCCATACAGTTAGAAGTGGGAACTTCTTTTTAAACTGCTCAAACTAAAAACGGGAAAACAAAAAAAAGATGTCATGTACCATCCATTAAATAATTAAAATAATGTTTAAAATTTTAATGTTAAAAATTTCATATAAACACTACTAAGAAGAGATGAACAAGACTGGGATAAGAGTATGAAAGAAGGGGCACCTGGGTGGCTCAGTGGGTTAAAGCCTCTGCTTTCAGCTCAGGTCATGATCCCAGGGTCCTGGGATTGAGCCCCACATTGGGCTCTCTGCTCAGCGGGGAGCCTGCTTCCTCCTCTCTCTCCCTGCCTGCCTCTCTTGCCTACTTGTAATCTCTGTCTGTCAAATAAATAAAATCTTAAAAAAAAAAAAAGTATGAAAGAAAACAGTACTGTGATTGCCCAAAAGGATTCCATGCTAGGACATGTAGACACCGGGCATTTATTTTATATATTATGACCTATGCCCAGGTCAAATGCTGATCCATTTCCACATGGGCCAATTCATTTATAATAAGCTTAATTAAATGGCAAAGAGCAGACATAAACAGGAGTTAGAAAAATCTGGACTCTGAATCCTGCTATTCTTGGGTGAATTAGCCTTATTAGCTCTGCCCTTTCAATATATAAAATGAAGCAAACAGGCCATATAATCAGTTAATTAAATATAAATCATTATGCCCAACTTCAAACTGAAATAAAATCCATTCAAGTGAACTTTAAAACTTTTAACTGCCAAAAACTGCTTGATTGTATTCTTTCTCTAGTTGTATTCAGGGAAAGAAGAAAAAACAGGTATTTAAAAAAAAAAAAAAAAAAAAAAAAAAAGCTGTAATGAACCTTTTTCTAAGCAAATCAAGTTCCACCCAGCACCTTTTTCAGCCCACTTTCCTAATATCTGTGGATCTCTCTCATTCTCTCCAAAATCAGACTAATATCCTCAGATCCAATTCTAGCCCTAGCACGATGACAGGGCTGTCTGTACATAACACCACATAGCCCAACTCTGGAATGATACTAACTTCTTAAACTGAAAACTTCACAGCTAAAAGCCATGTTCAATGATCCTATGTAACGAAGGGACAGGTCATGAGAAAACAGCAAAAGGAATCAGTAAGATGTTCCATGGATGGGAAATCAACTTAATCCCCCAAGGTTTAAAAAACTGCTAATCTATAAGATATATTTGGTTTTCTGGAAGCCAAATTCACTTTTTAAAACTGGACTTTGGACATTTTGGATTTAATTTTCCAATACTTGATAATGTTTATAGAATAAAAATAACAGGGGTGCCTGGGTGGCTCAGTGGGTTGGGGCCTCTGCCTTCGGCTCGGGTCATGATTCCTGAGTTCTGGAATCGAGCCCCGCATCGGGCTCTCTGCTCAGCAGGGAGCCTCCTTCCCCCTCTCTCTCTGCCTGCCTCTCTGCCTACTTGTGATCTCTGTCTGTCAAATAAATAAATAAAATCTTTAAAAAAAAAAATAAAGGAACTTCTTATATATCATGCCTCTAACAATCGGTCAGGCATTGTGCACAAATTATTTCTAGTTCTCACCTAATCACAGCATCTCAATATTAAGCCTTCTTTTACAAATGAGGATCTTAATATTTTCACCTTTTATTTTCATAACCCTAGCAAACACTCATTATATATCATTTCAAAATATAAATCACTTAAGTTACGGCTCATCACCAAGGTTCAGATGACATATTTAAAATTAGGGAATTAGTATGAATGACCACTGATTTACAATATCAATTCCAAACCAACAATAGAAGAACCATAATGTAACAACTAAAAAACAGATTGTTAATACTGCAAACTGCTCTTCCTCTCTGTCCCCTCTCCCAGTACACCAGGTCCACAATACCCTGACCTTTTTTCCCCTTAGCATTTATTAACTTTTAACATATAATTTACTCATATAGTAAGAATATTTTTTTATTATGTTTTCTTCAATAGAACATAAGCTCCAAGAGGTAGGGAATGGTTCCTTGTTTGTTTCGCTGATATTTCCCAAGTACGCAGCCCATCAGAGATGTGATGTACAAACATTAACTGAATGAACACTATGCTTAGCCAAACCCTTTCCATCACTGCTTCCTGCTGCTTACCCGAGTCATCTCCCCTAATTTCTGGCAGCTGAGGCTGCAAGCACACTAACATCCCAGGTTATCTAAATTATCAATGTGAGGTGAAAGAGTACAACAGTGTTGTTTAAGACGTTTTTATTCACCCTGAAGAGGAAATGTGAGGTGTTTATAATACAGAAAGTATTCCAATTTTTAAAACTTATTAATTAAAAATTAAACTTACCTTTCCACAATCCATTCTGGCCGAATTACTTTTTCCCCCTTTAATTCTTTAATTTTGGCATTTGGAAGATTTGTAGCAATAATGTGTGTTGTTTTGGATCTGGAATAATATACATGGTATTGCCCTCCGTGCAACATCATTAGCTTTCTCAATTCCTCAGCAGAAGGATCTGTAAAATTCATATTAAAATATGTTAAGACTTTAAGTAAAGCCCTAGCTGAATAACCCCTTCAAAAGCCTAACTTAAAGAATGTATCACTGATCCACTTCCTCCTGGGCTGTGTTGCCAATGAACAAAATTGGGAGGTAGGTTACAAAGTGATAAGGCTATCCTGCTTTACCACACCCTCTTTCCTGCTGGAGACAGTCCACCAACAAAGCACGTACTGCTAAGAGATGCCCAGACCAGACAGGGACCTCATATAATGAATCAAATACTACTTACAGAGCAGACGTTTTAAAACTTCTGACCACATTTAGCTACATGACCTTGATACTGGTATCTTATGTTTTAAAAAATTAACACCCATAAAATCATTTATAGATCAGTTTACAGAGACCCCAATTAATCCTACACCTCCTTCAGAATAATACAATAGTAGACAGGTAAAGTGCTCATACTTACTATGAGCAGACTCACTGTAGGGCTATTAACAGACTTCACTCCTATGAAGCTTAATATTTTTTATTTTTACTTAAGAAAATAAGAAAAGTTAAAATTAATGTTTCTTAATATGAACTTGCACTAAAGCCAAAAAATATATATAAAAATATAAATTTTATATATCACCAATATAAAAAAAATGCAAAAAGAGACATCATTTTTTTCAATTTTGTTTCAAATTATTTTTCCTTGCTGCCTACCAATCCCTCAAATTTTTTCTTAACTATAGAAAAATATCTTAAAACAAGAACCAGTGTGGTTTATGCTTTCCCATAAAAAGTCTGACTCACTGAAGTTATGTTATGACCAGTATTACTAGCATCACATTATTTTCAATAGCTTGTTTCTTCCACCCATTATACTAATGAAAGCTCTAAATTATGACTTCCTCAAAACAGCTGTACCCCAGGGTGGGGGGAGGGAACATCACAGGAGGCTTATAAATCTACTTTGTTATCCAAGCAACAGATTTTTCTTAAGCCCAAGCAATACAGATCCCAGTATTTGAGTAATCACTTTTATTACAATAACTGTATAATT
This sequence comes from Mellivora capensis, assembly GCA_004024625.1. NCBI lineage: Eukaryota > Metazoa > Chordata > Mammalia > Carnivora > Mustelidae > Mellivora > Mellivora capensis. The sequence continues at coordinate 193,764 of PISX010001355.1, read as the reverse complement.
AGGACAGTTTTAGTCTTCAGAAGAAAAAAAACAAAGCACATTTAGATACAACAGGTTTGGTCAATTCTTGGTAAATTCTTATAGTAGAATTCATTCGATGTTACTGATTGCACATACTGGCACTCCTTAATAGAAATATGTCAACCACAAATGCAAGTCACACATATAATTTAAAATTTCCTAGGAAGCTCACTAAACATGGTAAAAGGTAAAATTAGTATTTTTAACCTCACAGATCCAAAACATTATCACTTCAGTATCTTCAACATATAATCAACATAAAAAAGTAGGATATTTCACATGGTTTGTTTTATACTAAGTCTCCACCATTTACTTACTTTCTTTTACTAAGATTAAAAAATGTGGCTGGCATAATAGTATAAAGTATCAAATTAAAGGCTATAAATACAATATAATAATATGGACAGACAGTAAATCCAATAAAAAGCAAGGAAATGCAAAAAAATATTTACAAGTTAATCTACAATTTTCCTAAACCAATTCTAATTGTATTCAATGACTTGAATAGAAAACAGGCTGACAGAACACATTACCTGTGTCTACACATATGTGTAAAAGCACTGCCCCTTCTACTACTTGCTCTCTGAAATCAAATTACTGCAGAAATCTGAAACTGGAAAACCTGGATAATTTACTGGCCTACAGAATGAAATTAAGGAGGCTCCCTGAAGTTCAGTTTTGCAAACTTTTGCATATTCTTCAGTGTGAAGTGAACTATGAAAACCAATCTAGTTAATAAAAGGTAAGATCACATGAACTCTGCTATCAGACCAACCTGGGTTTCACAAGGACTTAACTCCTTTTAGTTTCCTCCTCTTTACAAATAAATAAGTCTGGCACAAAGAAGTACTCAACATAAAAATTGTTATTACAATAAAGTATGATAGCAGAACTCCTTTCAAGTAATGTATGACTTGAAGATCCTACTCTAGACCTACAAAAAATGGGAGAAGACAACACATATACTGACACATGGTAGTCCTAACTTTTCAAACACACACAGAATTGCCAATAATGCACTAAGGACAACAGCCAGGAACCACTCCACCAGCCCAAATAGCCTGGCATGCACAGTGGCTGGTGGCCGCCCTCATTTTCATAGCTTTTTGATATTTTTAAAATAGTATTTCTCTCTGGCTCTATTTCTTCAACAATAGAACATACTCCCAATTACCAGCTCAAAAGAATATAAACAACAGCTCTGAAGATTTGCACAATTAATTCATTTTTCTTGTTTAACACTCTCTTCAATTCAGCAGATGTGGACTAATTAGGGAAAAATGTTTGGGGGACCGTATCCAACCCCATGAAATCTCTAGGACACTAAGCTTGGTGGAACTCCGTCCCTGCAATCTACCACACAAGGGAATTTTCTTCATATTTCATATTACTGATAACAATTTGAAATTACCCTATCTGTTTACTTGTTGGCTGTCAGATTTCCCCCTTGAGCATGCTGCACCTTGAGGGCAGGAATCTTGTCTGTTTCATTCACTTCCAGATGTCTGGGACAAAGAAGGTGTTCAGTACACATTTACTGAATTAAAGGGCATCTCCCATGCATCAAAGCCTACTGCCCGGAGTTTTCACCCCTCTAGCAAAAGTAGAGTGTAAGTAGTATTACCACTTCAGTTCTCAAAATATTTATTCAGTAACTCAACAAGGTTGAGTTATATACCACAAGGTCCAGAGCGAGACCCAGTGGGTACAAATCCTAGCTCAATCCTTTGCTAAGTTGTTATAAAGTTACTTAACTTTGCAGGGCCTTTTCTCATATGTAAACCGGGAATAATAGTGCCTCAGAGAACTGCTGTGGGATTAAGAGCTAAAAATTATAAACTGCTAAGAAAAGTGCCATGCACATAGTAAGAAATATGTGTCACCTATTACCAGCATCTTTATTATTGTTACCATTTTTTATCCCAAAAGCAGAAAGGAAGAAACTCCATGGCTGAGGCTGATATTCAACACCTATAAATCATTACATTTGTTCAATTTATAATCCCACCTATAAATCCTTCTTTTGTTGTCCACCCTCTAGTACCTTTTCGTTCAAGAAAGTCCTTGATGTACTAGCAAGGATAAGAAAACGAAACAAAAAATCAAACAAAACAAAAAAAATATTCAGATAAATATTACCCCCCGAATTTCTGCAACTGATGTTACCCTCCAGAGAATGTCAGAACTAAAAAAGCTTTTGGAAATCTAATAACCACTTCATTTTTCATATTAGTACAAACAAGCTTAATCAAGTTAAACTAGACCAATTCAAACAGTAGATAAAATTATTCCTCAACCCTCATTATACATCTTCACTGAACATATTATTTTTAAACACATTAGGATATAAAAAAGTTAATCACCAACAAAAATCACCACCATAGGTTACGGATGACCAATGAAGATCCTATAAAGAAGAGTATATCTGAGGTTCAGAGGCTCCCAAAAATGACTTTCCAGAAGAAGAAAAAAAAAAAAGTATTGGTTCTAAAGATTTTTTTTTTAAAGATTCTATTTATTTACTTAACAGAGAGATCACAAGTAGGCAGAGAGGCAGGCAGAGAAGAGGTGGGGGGGGGAGCAGGCCCCCCACTGAGCAGAGAGCCGGATGCAGGGCTCCATTCCCAGGACCCTGGGATTATGACCGGAGCCGAAGGCAGAGGCCTCAACCCACTGAGCCACCCCAGGCGCCCCACGAAACATTTTTTTAAAGGCACATATGCCAACTGAATGACTTCCCTGAAGATATACTAAATTTTTCAACAAGCAAATTATTATTCATCAATGCACGTAAGGTTTCTTATAAATAGCATCACCTTTAGGCAGATTAATTTGTAGAAAAACAAAAGACTACAGAGACTAAGGTAAATTTCTGAAGTCAGACACAGCTGGTGGGATAGCCACAATTCAGGACCAGGTTTCTGTTTCCACTTACTCATAAGCTGATCAACCTTAACATGCTGCTATACCATGGATAGAAAGGCCTGGTTTCCAGCTGCAGTGTGACACTGAAAAGCCATAAAATCCCAGACAACTGACTCATCCCACTTAGCCTCAGTTTCCTCTTTACAAAATAAGAAGCTAAACTAGACAATACGTAAGATTCCTTACAAAGCTACTGTATAATTCTATGTACTAAAACCATTATCTCCAGCAAATAAAACTTGGAGACTATTTCACAAGTTTGTGAGAGAAAGCAAAGCAAGTCACTCAATTTTACAGATAAAGGAACTAAAGCAGAAAAATGTAAACGAGTTAAAAAAAATACATATGTATGTTAGCGAGACATTGGAAAAAGTCACTAACTCACATATATTATCTAATAAACCACAATGTCTTGCACATATAACAGGTATAAAATTCAGCAAGTTTAAGGTCAAGTAATAGTAAGCACTTAAAAGCAAATATTGTCTCACTGTGGCCAACATAAAATATGCAGTATAAGAGAAACAGTTAACTGGAGATCAAAAGTCCTGAGTTCAGTCTGGCTCTGCCAAAATTAACAAGTTTCTACTATCTTTATGGCTTAATGTACAGAGGTCAAATGGGATGACTTGAGCAAATGACTCCTAAGGTTCCTTTCAGACCTAAACTACTATGAATCTATTTGGATTCCTGACAAATTTTCTATCACTGCTTCGTACTCAATTACCAGTAGTTTCCATCACATTAAATGCCATCACAGAAAGAATAAAAGAAAAAGTTAGTATTATAAAACCAACTCTACAATCCATCAAAAAGTCAGTAATAGTGCCTTGATGACCTGGTTGAAATAAACGATCTTTTATGTTTCTTTTACCAGATTCCCTGCTCAATTGAGTTTATCCTCTGTACCCAAAGTTCTATACCTGATCCTACTATATGCTAACAATATTTATCAAGAGAAGGCAAAGACTTAAGGGGTCTTCACTTCTATTAATCCCTTAATAAGCAATACGGTCAATGTCTTCATTTATATATATGTAGGTATTATATATTTATGTGTATCTCTGTGTGTAGAATCATACATACCAAAACACCTACATCAACTCCCAAATTGTCCATTTAAATACAGGCACAGAAGATCAAGACATTTGAAAAAAAGCGTAACTAGTCTACTCTTTTCATTTGCGGTTTCCCTACTGAGGCAACGCAGTGGCGGTTTGAAACATGACACAGGATCAATATGCTCAGAGAACTTCCTCTATGACAAAGCAATCTGACAGGCATTTTTACTAACAATAATTCTAAATATCTGATACAAAATGTAAGATTAGATGCCAGTTTCCCTAAGCCATTATATTTAACAAAATATGCTTTTTTTTTTTTTTTGAAATTCATTTGACAGACAGAGATCACAAGTAGGCGGAGAGGCAGGCAGAGAGAGAGGAGGAAGCAGGCTCCCTGCTGAGCAGAGAGCCCGATGCGGGGCTCGATCCCAGGACCCTGGGACCATGACCTGAGCCGAAGGCAGAGGCTTTAACCCATTGAGCCACTCAGAGGCCCCACAAAATATGCTTTTTAAGAGATACATAATACTTGGCATAACCTGTTAAAGAGTAAGTGCTCTCAGTACATGCTTACTGAACAAAATAACAAGGGTAAATTTTTATACATGACAATAAAACTTGAAAATATCATTTTTTTTGTCTTTCTCATGGTCAGTAGACACATCTGTCCATTCTAGTAACACCAATATATATGTCAATTTTATTTAAAAACATCCACCTCGGACACCTGGGTGGCTCAGTGGTTAATCATCTGCCTTCGGCTCAGGTCATGATCTTAGGGTCCTGGGATCGAGCCCTGCACAGGGCTCCCTGCTCGGGAGGGAGCCTACTCCTCCCTCTCCCTGTGTGTTGCTCTCCCTACTTGTGCTCTCTCGCTCTGTGTCAAATAAATAAATTAAAACAAACCAAAACAAAGAAAAACAAATAAAAACATCCACTGCTTTGCAGAGCAAAATAAAACAGTCATTAGCTTTATACCCTTTATACCCATAAGCAGGTAAAAACCTGAGGAAAGAAAACTGACATGAATTTAGGGCCTATTCCAGTCAGGTCATTCACATACCTTATCTCACTTACTCCTTACCACCAGTGATTCCAGCACTAGAATTAGTCTTGGCATCACAAGTCCTGTGTGAGATTATTAACTTCAATACTATTCTTACCAGAAAACATGCATTTTTTTTATTCTTTGCATAACTATTTCTTAACTAAAGCACTGCCACACAGTTTCAATACCCAGGTTTTGTTATGAAGGTGCTAGTGCTATTGTCACGGACTGTTTTAAATGTCATGTACAAATGTAGTATATACATAGAATGATATATTATTCAGCCTTAAAAAAACTAGTTCTAATACATGCTATAACCTGAACCTTGAACCATTTATTATGCTAAATAAAATAAGCTAGTGACAAAAAAAACCCAAATGCTGTACGATCCTACTTCTTTGAGGTATCTCAAATAGTTAAATTCACAGCAACATAAAGTAGAAAGGTGGTTGCCAGGGGAGAGGCAGGTGGGGGAAGAGGAAATGGAGAGTTATTTAATGATATAGAGTTTTACAAGATAAAGAAGCTCTGGGAATTGGTTATATAACAAAGTTTTACAAGATAAAGAAGCTCTGGGAATTGGTTGTATAACAAAGTGGCTATACTTAACACTACTAAACTTACACTTTAAAAATAGTTAAAGTGGTAAACTTTTATCTGTATATACAATGTACCAGTTAGTACCACATCTGTATTGTAAATAGGAATTTAGTTTAAGCAAACTATCATTCATATACTGACATGAACTTGATTTTATTCACATTTAATTTTCAATTCTGTAAAACCTGTAATTTTAAGAGCTTGGTAGAACATTATTACTACTACCACTTTAAAGATGCTTATGAAAACAGATGCTGTGAAAATAGGTGAAACAGATGAAAATCTCACAGCTTTAAGAGATGGAATTAGCTAATAAGTGACAAAGACCTAGAATTAAAATAAAATCCAAGCCTTGATTTCTGCTCCCATGCTCCTTCTCCATGTTACAGCCACTCAATAAGAAAATCTACATTCTATACTTCAGAAAAAAGTATCAGAAAAAGATCAATGACGATAAAGGGAGCCATCTGCAGAATAAAAATTTCTATACTAATCCTAGGTAGCACATTCAATCATCTTTCCCAAACTTTTTTTGAGATTTATTTATTTATTTATTTTGGGGGAGGGGCGGAGAGGAAGAGATAGAACCCTCAAGCAGACTCCATGCTGAGCGCAGAGCCTGATGTAGGACTCAATCCCGGGACCCTGAGGTCATGACCTGAGCTGAAACCAAGAGTCAGACACTCAACTGACTGAGCCATCAGGTGCCTCCAGCTTTTCCAAACTTTTTAAAGCTTTGCCATCCTAACTGGAGAAGTATTTGCTACATGAAAACTTACTAGAAATATTTCAACCAAAGTAAAACCACAAAGGTTTCCTATTACATCCTTTTAAGCCAAAATTATTAGCTCCTTCAACACCCTGAACAAGGCTCTTTTATATAGCAGACCAATTTGAAATAAAAGGCCTGTAAGATAACATTTTCAAGTTTTAGTAAATCTAAAATTAGGTTCTAAAACTTAAGCTTCAACATATACTCCTTTCTTTTCTATGTGCATTTATGTATCCTTTCTTGACAAAACACAACTTCCATCAAAGAGCAAGTGATCAAGAAAATTCTTCACCTAAACTGTTTCTCAGGAATAGGATTGTACAATTTAAGAATTTTACAGATATCTTGGAAAGAAAGTTTTGCAAACATATAACAATGTATCTGCTTAGGACAATGATATTTCAGCAAAGACTACCAAAAGCCTAGTGACTGCAGAGTCAGTGCCTGCCTACAGAGGTTAGTGCCGGCTGTGGGACTTTGTTCTCAGCCCTAGACTGTACAATATTTCAATTCAGGACCTGATTAAGAACAGAAGCGGTTTCACTTCTGGGAGAATGAAAGCAGACAGTTAACTTGAATAAGAGACAAAGTAATCTGGGCCAAAAAATGCCTCAATGAGAAAAATCGGACTGTGAAAACTGAGGTTCCACATTTTATTTTAAAACAACTGCACCTTTTAGTATGTAGGAAAATGGCAACACAGGACAAAGAAGTCTCAAATGACTAAGCTAAATAAAGCTCTTTGCCTTTTTTAATTAACTCTACCTCCTTTTCCTCAAAATAACGAACTCAAACAACACAGACATACAGAGGGCAGACCACAAGTGGGGATGGTTCTGCTCCGCTTCACTGAGGTCAAACTACATGCCTAGAATATTTGATTCTATTTATGACTCAATATATGCTAAACCCTGACCAACTTCATTAAAGTACAGTAAAAATCAACCAGGAGAAATCCTCTAAAGACTAAAATCAAGTCAGACAGGCTAATGAGCATTAAGTGATATTTCAGTCATGTATAAAACACCAAAGGAAACAAATTAAGAAAATGATTTAATGAAGAAAAATGGAGACATTTAAACTAGTGGTTTTCAATTTTTTAAATGGCAGAACTCTATTTCAAATGAACCCTAACCAAAAATCCCCCAAATACCAAATAAAATATTATATAAGACTTTATTCTGAAAGTTCAATTGGTAATATATAATTATTACCATTTGCCTTTCAGCATAGTAGTGAGAAAATCCTGATTCACACACATTACAACTATTAACATTTTCAACTATTTAAAGGAAGTTATATTCCAAGGTCTATGCAGAAACTACTTAACCTAACAACAAAAGGCAAAAGACATTTCTAGTAAATAACATATTTGAGTATTTGTTTCATTTATCTGTTTTTAGTGTACTTAAAAATACTTAAATAATTTTAAGACTATAAAACCTCCTAGGTATTTTGGAACTTAAGTTAATAACCAATTAAAAAACAACTGTCAGCTTTAGTCTAGCATCCAACAGCACTATGGTATTACTTATAATTTACGGAGACAGGAACCTTATTTAATCATGAACACATCCTCAGTACCCATATTTTCAAGCATCTCACTTAGAATTTAGTAAGAATTCCACAAATGCTTTTTTAAATACAAGATACTTTATCAGAAAAAAGTTCTGTGGGAAGAGAGAGCCAACCAACATTTTGACTGAGTGAACCTGGAAACTAAGTAGGATTTTGACATTCTGAGAAGCTGGGAATGATGAGAAAAGCTGTTAAGGAACTGGAGAGAGGTGTGGCCACAGGATTGAAAGCACCCTTTCAAAGAACTAGGCATAATATAGTTTGAGAGCTGTAGAGTGAATTAGCATGAAGATCACACTGAGAGGACAGGGACAGTGTTTGAATTTACGCTCTGGAGTCCTGGAGAAAGAGGTAGGACCACTGGATGGAAGCTACAGGGATGCACATTTTAGCTCACTAAAACCATCAGACCGGCTCGAAAACGAATTCACTTGCCTCCCAGGACAATATACCATCACACCAGAGCCTGTCATTATCTCAGCAACACTGAAGAAGGAATTCTCATGTAGACAAAGATTAATTTGAAGATTTAAATTTCCTTCTAACCCCAAGATTCTGAGTCTGTGGTCTAAAACAAGGGTAGGCAAACTAAGGCCCTTGGGCTAAATCTCCCATTTCTTTAAAATCAGGTTTTATTAGAACACAGCCATTCTCATTCATTTATATTGTCTAAGGTGGCTCTAGGGCTACAAGAGCAGAACTGAGTAGTTCTCCAACAGAGTACATGGCCCACAAAGCTCTAGCCCTTTAAACAAAGTCTGCAAACCCCTGATCTAAAATATAGCCAGAGGGGCGTCTGGGGCGGGGAGGGGGGGGAGGAATCCAGTTGGCTAGATGACCAACTCTTGATTTCAGTTCAGGCCAGGATCTCAGGGTGGTGAGATCAAGCACCGCACTGGACTCCATGCTCAGCAGGGAGTCTGCTTGAGATTCTCTCCCTCTCCTCTATCCCTCCCCTGCTTGTGTTGGCACGTGTGCTCTCTCTAAATAAATAAATCTTTAAAAAAATAAAAACAGGGCGCCTGAGTGGCTCAGTGGGTTAAGCCTCTGTCTTCGGCTCTGGTCATGATCTCGGGGTCCTGGGATCGAGTCCCGCATCGGGCTCTCTGCTTGGTGGGGAGCCTGCTTCCCCTCTCTCTCCCTCTGCCTACTTGTAATCTCTGTCAAATAAATAAATAAAATCTTTTAATAAATAAATAAATAAAAACAAAATTAAAAACAAAGACTACTACTTTTGGAACCTAAAATAAAATATTTGTTCTAAATATTTCTCCCATCCACTATTTCAGATGCTGTTCAGAGAGGAGAGGGAAGATTATGCTGCAGTAACATATGACCTCAAAATCAGTGACTTACAACAAAGGTTTATTTTTCACTCATGAAACATGTCCCTCCTATGCTCCACATCACCTTTACTCTGAGATCCAGACTGATGGAACAACCTCTATCTAGAACACTGTCAGTCACTGTGGCAAAAGAAAAGAGGGTATAATGAAGCACAAACTGATTTTTAAAGCTTTATCCCCAAACTGATATATACCACTTCTACTTACATTCTGTGAACAGGGCCAGACCTAACTTCAACAAGCAAGGAAGTAAAATCCTCCCCTGGGGAGGGGAAGCAGACTTCAGTGAACAAAAATACAATCCACCACATAGTGTATTTGGAAATATTTACATAAGTAATTTGTTTTCCTTATTTCTGCAAACTATTTTATCAGTAGCATAGTTCTATACCAATGTTCAGCCTAAAAGAAAAAAAAAAAAAAAAAAAAGCAAAGGCACTATAGTAATTTCATGTTTCCCAAAACAAACAATATTAAGGCTCAGAATTATCTTAAAATTATTCTCTATTCTACCGAACACATGCTTGAAATAAAAAAATTCTAGGGCCGCCTGGGTGGCTCAGTGAGTTGACCTGCCTTCCGCTCAGGTCATGATCTCGGGGTCCTAGGATCGAGTCCCACATCAGGCTCTCTGCTTGGCGGGAAGCCTGCTTCCTCCTCTGTCAAATAAATAATAAAAATAAAATCTAAAAAAAAAAAAAAAATCTAGAAATGAGAAGAAAATTTACCACTCACAGTTCTAAGCTCAAAGAAAGTTACCACTGTGATAGATTTGCTTCTTAGCATATTTTTTCCTGTGCTTTTCTTTTCTAACAGTTCAATCATCCCCTACTTCTCATTTTATACCCTATCCTTTCTCATTTACCAAAAATTTTTCCATATTATTATAAATTATCCATAGTTACTTTTTAATTGTTTTAAGTCACCTTATAGATGGTATAATTTATAACTGAACTTCTAAGATGATGCTTGGCTTTCAAATAAAACAACATGACAAGATGATCTCTTCTATAAACCTATACTGGGAGGCCAATCAGGCTTATCAGCTTAGAATAGACTCTTAGAAGAATTACTAAGCCAAAGGTTATAAGCAGATTAAAGGCCCCTTGCATGTTTCATAACACCATTCTCCAAAGCAAGTCTACCAACTCATACTCTTGCTCCAGCAATGACTGAAGCAATTATTTTCACCCATCTATACCTGTATTGGGCAATTCATGTAATAATTTTTAAAAAATAAATAAACTTTTCATAAACTTATTGTCTTATTATACACTTATCTAATAGTGAAGTTGAACATATTTCCATAATTGTGACCCAGGTCTATTTCCTGAAATAAACTGTTTCTGAAACTTGCCTTTAATCTATTGCGATGTTAGTGTTATATTTCCTATTATTTTGACGTATGAACTTTTTTCCAGTTATCCGACTTGTTGCAACAAATTATACTGAATAATCCTACCCCTCCCTCCCTGATCAGTGGATCTTTATAACCTAGAATATTTAAAATAGCGCTGAAGGGCTAGGCTGTTCTGTTTTATAAAAATAATGCATGTAACTTATAATAAATAGACACACACACACACACAGATGATTATCTAATTTACATACCCAATTTACAAAACATATACTTTCTTCTTCTTTTTTTTTTTTTTTTTTTTTTTAAGTAGGCTCCGGTTTCCCAGTGCAGAGCCCACTGCAGGGCCTGAACTCACGACCATGAGATCACGACCTGAGCTGAAATCAAGAGTCAGAAGCTTAACTGACTGAGCCACCCAGGTGCCCCCACAGAATTTATTTTTGAGCAACTCTAAACCACTTATCTGCCTATTCTTATACCAGTTAAACAAAGTTTTAAATGCTTACAACCTTCTATAATAGGTTTTGAGATGTCAGAGCCATTTCTCTCCCCATTGTTCTTTTTCATCATTGTCTAAGGTAGAATATTGCAGGGGAAATAAAATGTTAAGTCAGAGGGCGCCTAGGTGGCTCAGTGGGTTAAGCCTCTGCCTTCGGCTCAGGTCATGATCTCAGGGTCCTGGGATCGAGCCCCGCATTGGGCTCTCTGCTGAGCAGGGAGCCTGCTTCCTTCCCCCCCGCCCCCGCCTTGCCTACTTGTGATCTCTCTCCCTCTGTCAAATAAATAAATTAAATCTTAAAAAAAAAAATGTCAGTCAGATAATTTGCTGTAGCAGGTTGGTTAATAGTTAATGGTATTAACAAGAATAAAGACATTGGATGAAGAAGCATTGCTACTGCAATAAAAGTATTTCTGGCATTTAAAAATTCAAACTATTTAGCAGAACTTCTTATGTAAAATAATAATGAGTGTTCTTGATAATAATGAAAACACTCTAGGATCCTAAACTATCTTCTTAAAGTTTAAAATTATATTCCACAATATTCTACTGTTAATTTTAAAGAACATTCTGTAAAAATGTTCTGAATGCAACTAAAGTTCAGAACTAAAACCAACCCTAGTAAGAGACAGTTACACACAGTAAAAGTAAAAGCCATGTATCACAGGACCACAATTTAATCCTAAAGCTCTACAAGTGAAATCCCATCACAGCAAATGCCATTACAGAACACAAAAAGCTACATGAAGACCACTTTCATGTTCCTAGGCATAGTTTGTAAGATCATCTGGTTAAAACAAATTCTATTAACAAAATTTTAAAATCTTGTACAGAAGTTTTCCTTGACAAATCTCTAATGAGAAAATATTCATTATGCGCACCATTTCATTCTGTATATCCAAAGAACTTGATTAAATGTTGGTTGTGCTACATACATGGTAGAAAGAAGTAAACCAAATGGCTGCTTACACCTCCTTTGGTTCTACAGTAGTAATATCCTTCATTATTTCATTATTTCATTTGAGTCTCACAATCCTACAAATTAGAAAAGATAATTTAGCATGGTTACTGATGAGGAAATAGAAAAAATTAGGTGATTCGTCCATAATCACACAGCCACTGTGCAGACCCTTTTGTCTTCTGACTCCCACCCAATACTCTTCCTCCAGTAGCCATGATTACCCTCTTGACTCCTTTCCTCCCTAACTACCTTAGACTTACCACATTCAACTAAAAGCCACATACACTTAACCAAACAAAAACTGAAGAAGTTTCAAAAGGCTACAGAACACAGTTTTGAGTAACTATCAGGTACAAACACCTACTGAACACTGGTAAAAATACAGTGGGTGACAAAATAATACAGAAGTCTCTCCTATGTTAGAGGTGAAATTCCCACATCTCTGATTTACAAGATCAAAGTCTCACAGAAAAATGAAAAAAGATACATATATAGAAAGTAATTTCTAGAATGCATACATTTCTGAAAAACTAGATATGTCACCATTAAATGTTTTCTTTTCCTAAACCATCACATTCACATGTTCAGAAAACAACAAAATAAGGTTGTTAAAGTTTTTAAATGAATCCTTATCACTTAAAATGTAAGTCTGTCCTATTTGCATACTTCCTTGTTCATTTTGCAATCCATGCCCAAGTTTATGTCTGCCTATCTATTTTTTCAGAAACCTCAGCAGTATAAAAGCCACTGGACCTGGTCTTTTATCCACATACTGAAAAAAGCACAAAATAACCAGAACACCTCTTTCCGTATTAACTGTCCTGATCCCACTCCAGAGAAGACAACATTACAGTTCACTAGATTTGAAGCACTAACTAACCTGGGGAGCTTTCACCGAAATAAACATGCTCAGGACCTATCTCCCCGAGATTATAAATCAGTAAAAGCCTAGAATGTGGCCCATTTCTTAGTTAAAAACTAAAAGATTTAAGAAGACAGAGCTGAATTAGCATATGAGTGAAAATATTTTAACATTCTGATGTACAAACACAAAATGGTGTTATTCACTCATTTACTCAACTAATATTTATTAAGCATCCTACAAGGTGCCACGCAAGGTTCTAGCCCCTGGCATATAGCAATGATCAAGACTTGTGTCTGTGCTCCATGATACTTCTATTTCACTAGATAGACAGAAAATAAGTCAGATAAATGATACCAGTTCAGGTACAAATAAATTCTATGAAGAGAAATAAAGCTGGACAGGGATTAGGAAGGAAAATGGAGGGCAAGGTACATTTATGTTAGATAAGGCTGGGTCAGGGTAAGTCTCAGAGGAGGTGACACTTGATCAGATGTGAATGATGAAGACCTAGGGACATCAGATGGAATAGCAAATTTAAGGCCCTACAGTGCTACCTCTGAGACACGTTTGGCTAGGTGCTAAGACACAAAATGGGCTTTCTAGCTCCTAAAAACTTAATACATGAATAAGACCTGACAATATAAGACTTAGGTGTCAAAGTAAATGTTTCTAACAATGATGCTATGCAATTTAAATACTATGGACTGGCTTAGGGAAGGAGACAAAATCTAATTTAATCTGAGTCTTAAAGGATGAATATAATTCCAGTTCACAGAAATGAGGAAAGGAGCTTTTTACAAGAAACAAAAGCACCAACAGAAGTTCAGAAATAAGAAAGTACAAAGAAAAAACCTAAAGTATCATAATAAGCCCAATGATCAAAATTGAAGAACAGAAAGGGAAAAATGTAGGTCAGGATTAGGACAAGAATGACTTTATCCTTTTTTGCTTAGAAAAAGCTTTTTATCTAAGATCCAGCTTAAAAAGTGAATCCCTCTATGAAGTACTCACTAACTCTCAGAGGCAGTAACTTCTCTTCTGTGTTGCCACCTACTTTGCTCTATACCTAACTCTCAGAGATTACTTACTCATCACAAAAACCCACATTCTCCATCAACCATCATCTGTTCAAAGATAATTCCTAACACACCAGTAGCATAAGAAATAAATTTGTTGGGTGCCTGGGTTGCTCAGTGGGTTAAGCCGCTGCCTTCGGCTCAGGTCATGATCTCAGGGTCCTGGGATCGAGTCCCGCATCGGGCTCTCTGCTCAGCAGGGAGCCTGCTTCCCCCCCCACCCGCCTGCCTCTCTGCCTACTTGTGATCTCTGTCAAATAAATAAATAAAATCGTTAAAAAAAAAAAAAGAAAGAAAGAAAGAAAGAAATTTGTCCAATCAACTAAAGCAGAGCAAAATGGGATGAAAGGTCCACAGACTGGAAAACTCAACACAGTAAAGATGTCAATTCTCCTTAAATTGATCTACAGGCTTAATGTAATTCCTATCACAATCCCAGCAAGGTATTTATTTTATAAACACAGACAACTTTATTCTAAAATTTATATGGAAAGGCACAGCACAGGCCCTAGAGTACCTAAAATAATCTTGGCAAAGGAGAAAATGGAAATAATCATTCTGCCTAATATTAAGGCTTACTATATAGGTACAGTAATCAAAACCATACGCTATCAATGCATTAATAAAACAGAGAACCCAGAAAAAGACCCAGATATGTCCAACTGATTTTTCATAGAAGTGCAAAAGTGGGGCGCCTGGGTGGCTCAGTGGGTTAAAGCCTCTGCCTTTGGCTCAGGTCATGATCCCAGAGTCCTGGGATCGAGCCCCGCATCAGGCTCTCTGCTTGGAGTGGAGCCTGCTTCCTCCTCTCTCTCTCTCTCTCTCTCTCTCTCTCTGCATTTCTGCCTACTTATGATCTCTGTCAAATAAATAAATAAGTAAAATCTTTAAAAAAAAAAAAAAAGAAGTGCAAAAGTAATCCAGTGGAGGAAAATAGTTTTTCAACAAGCAGAGCCAGAGTAATCGCATATCCATAGGCCACCAAAAAAATAAATAAAAATTAACTGAAAATGGATAAGCTTAAATGCAAAATATAAAACTATGAAAATTTTTAGGAAAAAAAAGGTGAAAATCTTTGAGATCTGGTATTAAGCAATAACTTCTAAATTGAAAGCACAATCCATAAAGTTGAAGATAGATAGCGGAAGATAAACTGGACCTCATGAAAATTAAAAACTTTGTTCTGCAAAAGATCATACGAAAAGGATGAAAGACAAGCTACAGACTCACTGAAAGTGTCTGCAAACCACACATCTGACAAAGGAGTAATATCTGGAATAAAGAAAGAACTCTCACAACTCAAAAGAATACAAGACAATCCAATTAGGAAATGGGCAAAAGACATGTATAGACATTTCACTGAAGAGGACATACAGATGGCAAATAAATACATCATAGGCTGTTCAGTATCATTTGCCATTGGGCAAATACAAATTAAAATCGCAATGAGACACCACTACACATCTATTAGAATATGTAAATTAATTTAAAAATCAAAAACAGGGACGCCTGGGTGGCTCAGTTGGTTGGACTGCCGTCTTCGGCTCAGGTCATGATCCTGGAGACCCGGGATCGAGTCCCGCATCAGGCTCCCAGCTCCGCGGGGAGTCTGCTTCTCCCTCTGACCTTCTCCTTGCTCATGCTCTCTCACTGCCTCTCTCTCAAATAAATAAATAAAATCTTTCAAAAAAAAAAAAATCAAAAACAAAAAATCAATTTGCCTTCATCAAATGCTGTTGAAGATGCATCATAACACAAATAAAAAGCACAATGAGATATCAGGACACACCTATTAAAATGTTTAAAAAGCGCTAAATGCTAACAAGAATGCAGAGAAACTGGGTCATTCATAAACTATTAGTGGGAATATAAAATAAAATAGTACAACCACAGAGAAAACAGTTTGGCAGTTTCTTAAAAAAACTAAACAGGCAACTACCATCTATATGACCCAGCAATAGCACTCTTAATGTTCACACATAACCCACATATAAACGTTCAGAGCCAAAACCAGAAAATAATCCAGATATTCTTAAACAGGTAAATGGTTAACAAACTGTGGAACACCCATACAATGGAATATAACTCAGCAATAAAAAGGAAAAAACTACCGATATATACAACTTGGATAAATCTCCAGAATATTATGCTGAATTTAAAAAAGCCAATCCTGGGACACCTGGGTGGCGCAGTCAGTTAAGCATCTGCCTTCAGCTCAGGTCATGATCTCAGGGTCCTGGGATGGAGTCCCACAACGAGCTCCCTGCTTGGCAGGAAGCCTACTTCTCCCTCTCCCTCTGCTGTTTCCCATTTGTGCTCTCATTCTCTGAGCTCAAAAAAACAACTAAAATCTTAAAATTTCAACTCTCAATTTCAAATCTCAAAAAAACAACTAAAATCTTAAAAAAAAAAAGCCAATCCTAAAAGGTTACATACAGTATGTTCTATTTACGTAACATCACTGAAATGAAAAAAGTACAGAACAGGAGACTTTACATAACATCACTGAAATGAAAAAAGTATAGAAACAGAAGACCGGTTAGTGATTAAAGGGATTAAAAGGGCTGAGAGCAAACTGGAAGCAGGTGTGGCTACAAAAGAGCAGAGTGAAGAATTTTTGTGGTATGGAAACATTCTATCTTGACTGTATCAATGTAAATTTCTAGGTTGATATGTGTACTATGGTTTATAAGATGTTACCAAGGAGACAAACTGGGCAAATGGCTCATGGTATCTCCATTATTTCTTACAATGGCATATGAATTTATAATTATCTCAAAAAAATAAAATTTAATTAAAAAACAGGATTGGGGGCACCTGGGTGGCTCAGTTGGTTAAGCATCTGCCTTTGGCTCAGTTCATGATCCCAGGGTCCTGGATCCGAGAACCAGTGGGGCCCCCTGCTCAGCGGGGGATCTGCTTTTCCCTCTCCCTCTGCTACTCCCCATCCCCACTCATGTGTGCCCTCTCTCTTGCTCTGCTCTCTCTCAAACAAATAAGTAAAATCTTTTAAAAAGTTAAAAAAAAAACCAAAAAACAACAAGGAAGGGGCACGTGGGTGGCTGAGTTGGTTAAGCAACTGACTCTTGATTTCAGCTCAGGTCATGATGGAGCCCCAAGTCAGGCTCCACCTTCAGTGGGGAGTCTGCTTGAGATTCTACCTCTGTCCTCCACCCCGACCTGCACCTCCCCACCAACCCCAAGTATACGCGCACATGTGCGCTCATTCGCTCTCTCTCAAATAAATCTTAAAAAAAAAAAAAAGGATGGAAGTCGAAGAAGTTAACCTTGGCAGGAAAAAGATCCTCTTTGGGGGGACAAAAAAAAAAAAAGAACGTGCTGACAGACACACAATATCCAAAAGATGTAGATTCTTTTCTTAATCTCAAGTTCAGTGATAATTGGGTTGCAAAGGATGGGAGTCACCAAAGAAACTTTCAGTTGGCAAAACTGGGAACTTTAAAGGAATCAAGAAAACTTGGAATGTTAAAGTCTATGGGGAGCATGATTAAGAATCAATAATAATATCATTTCCTACTAGTCTTACTGCATCTAAGGCACTGACTACTGCTAATTCATTACACAGAGATTATTGATTCTCTTGTCTACAAACTGACAGAATATTCAATAAAGCTGAAAATTTTTCTAAGAAAATCTTATCATAATTTGCATGTCCCATAGGGATAAAGTTGGGTCCAAATAAAACGGGTACACAGAGAAAATGTCTTATGGTCACACAAAAATTGGTGACAAAAGTAAAATTAGAATTCCATTCTCAACCACAGTAGTGATCACTACAGCATGTTTTTTTCTCCCTCACACAAAGGATCTCTTCTTATATGAATAAGGGTGCCCTCATGAACTGGGGACTTCCACTACAGCAACGTTTGTTTCTTTCTTTCTTCTCCCTTCCTCCCTCCCTCTCTCTCTAACACTTTTAATGTTTACAATGCTTATAATGTTTATAACGTTTATAATTTCAGAAAAGTCTTTGAGCTTAAATGTTCCAGAATACTTGGGCAGAAAAGTTGTATGTGATGAACTTTACCAAAGCTGCACCAGCATTCATTTTGAGATAACATTCTTGGACTAAATTCCTTGTCAACAATGCCTGTCAACCAAGGCATGTCAACCAAGAAAATATATCAGTTAATTAAAACTTTATTTTAATTCAATAAATATTTCCTGAGTGGTTAATGCCTGGTCACTGGTCACTGTAGAGACATAGTAAAACAGTAATGAAAATGTGAAAATGGAGCTCTTGCTCTTATCCAATGAACAGGCAACTACAATAAGATCCAATAAATGGTTAGATACTAAGGAGTCATAGTCCCACAGGAGCATGAGAAGTCACCTACACCAGTAGAAGACAATCAGACAAGTTAGGGGAAGTGATGTATAAAGAGACCTCACAGATAAGCGAGTAACAGCCAACTGAGAAGCAGAGAGAGTTAAATATCACAGAATGACACATTTACAGCCATTCACTTAAAACAAAACACTAAAATGATCTTAAGAGGACAGGAATTCTCAAGAGACTGAAAACTTTAGTAATAAAAGCTGATAGCCAACAGACAAGTGATAACTGACTTTACAGATCAGAGAAGGACAGAAGATAAAATCTAAGCGGGCTATGTGGAAGCATAGAAGAGTCTGCTTAGTGCCAGTGAAAGCAAGAGAAACTGAGTGCCCAGTAAAATAGGCAATAAGCACCTTCAAAAGGGGTCATGTGAACAGGTGATAAAACAGTAAGTTTATGGTTGAAATTTTAAGAGACAGATTAGAAGTCCAGATCCCTATTTTCACTTACAAAGAAGAAAGATTATCATGTCCCTTCCAGAGAGTGGACTCAATGACAACAGACATACAGGAGGGAAGAAGTGGACACAGGAGATGAAAAAAAAGGAGAGGAAGATTAAATGAAATTCTATTTTCTAAACTGTGAGCACTGTGGCCCCATCCTTCCCCCATGGCAATCAAAATGTCGGCAGCTAGGTTTATACCTTCTCTAAGTAAGATTCTGGGAAATCTAACACACACACACACACACACACACACACACACACACACCCCTCCCCCACCAGCTCAAGAGGACCTATGGATAATTACAGTTGGAAATTCACCAATGAAATGGCCCTACCAGATCCCACTATACTGAACCTCACAGCGTACATACCCCACTCATGTGTGGTGAGCTTCCCGTCAGGTGGTTATGAAAGGAGACTACTGTTTTCCATTTTAAACCTCATTTGGCTTTTTAAAACTATGTACTTCGATAAAAATTAAAATGAAAAACACAATGGCAAGTACAGGTAGGATGAAAAGGAAGACTCTAAGCAGAGGATTTTATCATTTTTATACAGAAGATAAACAATTTAAAACGAAGCACTCTCAATCCTAATAAAAGTACATGCCAAAATAGGGTACCTAAAAAGTAAAAAGGACTCAACCTGTATATCCATTAACGTAAATGGCAACTCCACTAAAAATTGTAGATGAAGTTCCATCCTTCTGTAAAGTAGCATCTGATCGAAATTGTTCCTCCAATTTCTGGACCTTGGCAGCCATATACCCACCCTAGAATTTGAAGAAAGATAAACCAATCATAAAAGTTATATTTTCTTCACCCCCTTTCTTAAAAAAAAAAATTACATTAAAATAAACATTCACTATGCTAATGACCAGGTTTAATGATGACATAAGGTACAATTACAAACATTAACCATAAGGCAAGGCAATAAAACAATCAGGTCAAGGAAGTTTTCCCTCTGTCAATTCAATTTTTAATTGTTTTATCACATTCTTGTAAGTTACTTTAAAAGAGGAGGAAGGTAACTCAAGAATAATGTTTAATGCCACAAAACATCATTCTTACCTACAAAATTAAGCGAAAGTTACACTGAGGTTTAAACCAATTAAAAATTTGACATGTGGTCAGTAGAGTATATTTTTGACTGGCTTCCACTATCTTCTGAATACAGGAAGCTTAAAATTAGCAACTTAAAGTAAAATGAAACAATCCAACAAACCAATACAGTTCTTCGTGCATGTAGCTACTACAATAGATGATTCCATGGTGAAATTCTGGATCTAAGCAATCTACTTAATAGTAGTAATAATTTTTATTAGAGAACATCAACTTCAGAAAGAAAACATTATTTCAGCTCAAGACCTACATAAATTCGGTATACTTTTCCTAAACACTGACAAAATTAAGCTTAATTATCTGAATTACCAATTAAGTATTTACTGATTTTACTTCACTCTAAACAACTATTCATTAGATCTTTAAAATACAGCCACATATATCTAGAAGTGGCACATATATTTCTTACAAAATGGAAATTACTTCACTGGTTATTCAGATATTACATGCTCATTGTGGAAAAACTTTTTTTCAGAAAATATAGAAAAATATGAAGAAAACTTAAATGAGGTAGGATTCCATTCACTGTTAACATTTTGGGATCTTATTTTCAAACTTTATGTTTCAGAATACAGAGGTTTTAGAAAAATAGGATCATATAACACAACCTTTTTTTTTTTTTTAAGATTTTTTATTTCTTTATTTGACAGAGGGAGAGATCACAAGTAGGCAGAGGGGGGGGGGGGGAAGCAGGCTTCCTCCTGAGCAGAGAGCCCGATAGGGGGCTTGATCCCAGGATCCTGGGATCACGACCTGAGCCGAACACAGAGGCTTAAACTCACTGAGCCACCCAGGTGCCCCTATAACACAACCTTTCAGTCAAGGTCATGTTGCCAAGTTAAATATAAAGGCAAGGGGTGGCTCAGTTGGTTAAGCATCCAACTCTTGATTTCGACTCAGGTCATGATCCCAGGGTTGTGAGATCAAGTCCCACATCAGGCTTCACGCCTAGCATGGAGCCTGCTTAAGATTCTCTCCCTCTCTCTCTGCCCCTCTTCCCCCTCTCCCCCAAAGAGAGAGAAAAAGAGAAAAGGGCGGGGGAGAGAAAGAAAGAGAGAGATAGAGGAAGGAAGGAAGGAAGATGTAAAGATAAATAATGGTTAAACAGTGTTGTGCTACACAGAGGTAATTTATTTGACTAATCCCCTATTAGAGTGTATCATGTTTTTCTGTTTTTCAGTATTATTAGCAAAGCTGCAATAAAATTACCATAACTAAATATCTGTGTACCAGAACATTTATTTCCTCAGGATAAAATAAATTGCAGGTGTTAAAAAACTTTAAACAAGCTTTCAATATATTGTGAAAACTGAGAAGAGTTGGTATCTTAAGTGATCTACACTTTTAAAAAATGCCTTAAACCATACTATAACCTACAAGAGGTATGAAAAATACCTGAACAATTAAATATAGTATTTTTATTCTTTTAAAACACACCCATTTATCCCAGCCATCATTTTCAGCTCGCTTCCTCCATCCACCTCGTCTCATGGTGGAGCTTCTGTAATTAGGGGGAAAGAAAAAAAAAAACTGTGAATTTTATAACATAATGTACTACTAATTGACATTTTATTTCATAATGTTTTAATTCATAAATCAATAAATCAAGAAAAATGAGAAGTTAAAATAAACTCAAATATTCAACTGGTGAAAGTTAAAATTTTTTCCAAAGCATATATTCTCCTGCATCAGTGAAATCTGTTCCTAAAACACCCTCCTATAGATAAATATCAGGTTTAAATTACAACTACTATAAATTTCATTTTATAGCAAAAAATTTTATGCATTCCTGAGCATCAAACCGAATACATATTTGCATAAAGAATCACCAAATTAGAATAACATGGCCATGCTTACTTGTTAATATTAATCAGTATTAAGAGAACCCAAGAAAACATTTTCCTTCATGAATTGCCCTCTGATACGGCTCTTAAACTCTGTCTTTACTATTACATACTAGACACATAATAGTGTAGTCACAGTGTAATTCATCTATTATGCAAAACCCCTAAAAGAAGTCAATTAAAACAACACATCTAGGGGAGATAAAGTAGAACGAGTATCACTAATAATAAACTATCAATCTGGCATTCTCCTTAAGGCTACACTTGACCCACTATCCCATTAAACAACCAAAGGACCAAATAATGGCTTATCTCAAGTGTCAGCTGGCTTAGTGGCTAGCAAGATATAAAATGGTTCAGAAGTCAAAGCAGGCACTAAATGAAATTACTTATAAAATTCTTTTAGTCATATAGCTACATCTTGAGACACTACTACATTATCCTTCACAAAATTAACATGTCCTCTATTTATTTTTCTTCTACTATATAAAACTCAGTATCAATTAATATGCTACTAGAGAAGTTTTGCACATTACCCAAGTCAAATCAGCTTTGATATGGTTTATAAGAATTTGTTACTGAATGACACCTTAACACCTAACACTTTAGCCACACACATCAGCAGATACTTTCTTTCAAGTTATTTCTACATTTAATATATGTGATTTACAGTTTTCCCTTGCTGACATTAATATTAATTATGAATTTATATTGTCTACTCTTAAAAGGGGCCTAAAAGATATGTAGAGGCATTCTCTCAAAAATGTAATTCTGATAGACAAGGGGCATGAGCAAAGAGCTCTGCAAACAGGCCAGGTGATTAACCCAGATTAGGAGACATGGATGCTGGTGGAGAGAAGAATTGGGTGTTCTTTTCAGTCTGACAAAGGTAGGGGGCATGGTTACCCAATGTGTTAATTTTAAGTCCCAGAACTGCAATATTTGCTCTACTAAATACTTCTGTTTTAAGAGGCTCAGTGTGTCTAGACCCTCAAGACTTCTCCCCTTACCTTAAAGGAGTCTGGGAAATGTATTAACACACAATTCTTGATTTCATATAAACTCTGTATCTATACATCTCCCCTTACAAGTGAACACTTTGGGAGTTCTGGCCATTACATGTTACGGATGCACACTCACAAAAATTAAAGGCAACAATTAATCAGCTAAATGAAGATTAAATCAGCTAAATGAAAATTAAGTTAACGAATAAAATATATTATCAAAGTTTAATTCAATGGGCTAATCAATTAGTTAAGAGCCTTATTCATATAAGATCTACTGGGTAACTACTGCAAAGGGCCAATATGAGATATTAATAGTGATTTAATGAGGTAGGAAACTGAAACAAAGTAATAATAATTTTTAAAAAATAAAATTTAAAGGTTCTTCCTCTAGTCCAAAGTAATAAAGCTATTCCAGACAAATGTCTAAGCTCTGAAAAGGAATAAGACTGAAATTAGTAACTCCTTCATTTCCACTACTTTGACCGAGTACAGCAAACCCATATTGAGGATTCAAATAATAAGACCGAAAAAGGGGGAAAAGAAACAATATTTCATTTTATACAAATTCTACTTTTGAGAAAATCCCGTAACAAATAGTAAAGTAGGTATTTGGATCAACCTTCCTGCTGAGAAAGAGGAGAGCTATTCAAAACATTACCAAAAAAGAAAAAGAAAAAAAAAAGGCATAGAAGGCCCAGAAAATAATGAAAAATTACTGTGCCAAGATTTAGAAGATGAAAAAGAAAACCTGAAGATGATGAAAAAGAAAACCTCTCCTTCCCAGATTGGGACAGCTTCTTCCTCTGAGAACACATGGCAATTACAAAAGAGTAGCTGAGAGACTGGGCAATGTTTTTGAATAAACACAGTAAAGGAACAAAAGCTGGAATTTAAGGGCTCTCCAACCATATATATCTCCACACTTAGGAGTAGGACCCTAGGAGTAAGAAAACTGGAAGTAAGCCAAATTTTGCCAAAAACATACCCTGCCATGGATTACTTCAATCTCTAAAACTAAATTAAGGTAATCCTAGACTAAAGAACATAAATAACATGCTTCTGAACAATGAATGAGTCAACCAAAAAATCAAGGAAGAAACAAAAAATACAAAAAGACAAATGAAAATGAAAACACAATGGTCCAAAATCTTTGGAATGCACCAAAGCTGTTCTAAAGGGAGATTTATAGCAATATAGGCCTACCTCAAGAAGCAAGAAAAATCTCAAATCAAGAACCTAACCTTACACATAAAGGAGGTAGAAAAAGAAGAAAAAAAAACCCCGGGACGCCTGGGTGGCTCAGTTGGTTAAGTGGCTGCCTTCGGCTCAGGTCATGATCCCAGCATCCTGGGATCGACTCCCACATCGGGCTCCTTGCTCGGCAGGGAGCCTGCTTCTCCCTCTGCCTCTGCCTGCTACTCTGTCTGCCTGTGCTCACTCTCTCGCGCTCTCTCTCTGACAAATAAATAAATAAAATCTTTAAAACAAAAACAAAACAAAAACCCCAAACCAGTACAGAAGGGAGCAATAATGACTAGAGCAGACATAGACAAAATAGAAACTAAAAAAACAACAGATCAAGAAACCAGAAGCTGCTTCTTTGAAAAAACTCAACAGAACTGATAAACCCTTAGGCAGATGCATTTAAAAAAAAAAGTGTGGGGGGGGTGGGAGAGAATTCAAATCAACAATATCAGAAATATCAGAAATCAGAAATAAAAGTCAGAAATCAGAAATAAAAGAATCAGAAATAAAATCAGAAATCAGAATAAATCAGAAATAAAAGAGGTGAAACAACAAACACCACCACAGAAATAAAGAGGATTATAAGCGAATATATATATATATATATTTTAGATTTTATTTATTTGAGAGCGAGAGCACATGCAAGAAAGCGGGGCAGGGTGGTGGTGGTGGTGGTGGTGAACCAGACATACCACTAAGCAGAGAGCCCATAGTAGGGCTCCATCCCAGGACCCTGGGATCATGACCTGAATGAAAGGCAGCCACTTAACCAACTGAGCCACACAGGCAACCCAGATTATAAGAGAATATTATGAAAATTATATGCCAACAAACTGGACAATCTAAGAAGTAAATTCCTAGAAACACTAACTTCCCAAAACTCAATGAGGAAGAAATAGAAAATTTTAACAGAGACATTAGCAACAATGAAATTGAATCAGTAATCCAAAAACTCCCAACAAACAAAAGTCCAGGACCAGATGCCCTCACAGGTGAATTTTAGAAAACATTTAAAGAATTGATACCAATTCTCAAACTATCCCAAAAACCTGAAGAGGAAGGAAAGCTTCCAAATTCATTCTGAGGCCAGCATTACCCAGATATTAAACCAAATACAGACACTACCAAAAAAAAAGGGAACAGTCCCTCAACAGTCGCAAAAGGTATCCCAAAAAGGCCAGTATCTCTGATGAACACAGAAACAAAAATCCTCCACAAAATACTAGCAAGATGAATCAGACAATACCAAAAAATCATGATCAAGTGAGATTTACCTAGGTATGCAAGGGTGGTTCAATATTCACATCAACCAAAAAAGGGAAAACAATCACATGATCATTTCAATAGATGCAGAAAACACATTTGACAAAGTACAACACCCACCCATAACAAAAAAAACCCTCAACAAAGTAGGTTTTGAGAGAACATAACACAAAGAAGGTCATATAAGAAAAACCCACAACTAACATCATACTCAATTGTGAAAACTGAGTGCTTTTTCCCTAAGATCAGGAATAAGACAAGGATGTTCATTCTCATGACTTTTAATCAACATAGTACTGGAAGTCCTAGCCACCACAACTAGATAACAGAAAGAAATAAAAGGCATCCACATTGGTAAAGAAGCAAACTTTCATCATTTACGGATGACATGATACTATATGTAGAAGACCCTAAAGACTTCACTGATAAATGAATTTGTTAAGGTTGCAGAATACAAAATCAATACACAGGAATCTGTTGCATTTCTATACACTAATAATGAAGGAGCAGAAAGAGCTATGAATAAAACAATCCCATTTACAATTACACCAAAAAATAAAGTACCTAGGAATAAGCTTAACCAAGGAGAGGGGAAAAACCTGTACTCTAAAAACTATAAAACATGGATGAAAGAAACTGAAGATGAAAACAAATGGAAGGATATACCTTGCTCATGGATGGAAGAACCAATATTGTTAGGGTCCATATTACCTATAGCAATCTACAGATTTAATACAATCCCTATTAAAATTCCAAAAGCATATTTCACAGAACTAGAACAAATAACCCTAAAGTCTGGATAGAACCACAAATAAGGGGTGCCTGGGTGGCTCAGTGGGTTAAAGCCTCTGCCTTCGGCTCAGATCATGATCCCAGGGTCCTGAAATCGAGCCCCACATCAGGCTCTCTGCTCAGCAGGGAGCCTGCTTCCCTTCCTCTCACTCTGCCTGCCTCTGCCTACTTGTGATCTCTGTCAAATAAATAAATAAAATCTTAAAAAAAAAACAAAAAAAAAACACAGAAGACCCTAAGTAGCCAAAAGCAATCTTTTTTTTTTAATTTATTTATTTGTCAGAGAGAGAGAGAGAGAGTGAGAGCGCGAGCGAGCACAGGCAGACAGAGTGGCAGGCAGAAGCAGAGGGAGAAGCAGGCTCCCTGCCGAGCAAGGAGCCCGATGTGGGAGTCGATCCCAGGATGCTGGGATCATGACCTGAGCCAAAGGCAGCCACTTAACCAACTGAGCCACCCAGGCGTCCCAGCCAAAAGCAATCTTTTAAAAAGAAAAACACAACTGGAGGCATCACAATTCCAGATTTCAAGATACACTACAAAGCTGTAGTGATCAAAACAGTATGGTAGTGGCACAGAAATAGACATAAACATCAATGAAACAAGAGAGCACACCTAGAAACAAGCCCATACATATGTGGTCAATCAATCCTTGACAGAGAAAGCAAGAATACACAATGGGAAAAAGACAATCCGACAAATTGTGCTGGGAAAAATACACAGCTACATGCAAAAGAATGAAAACTGAATCAGTTTCTTACACCATATACAAATATAAACTCAAAATGCTTTAAGATCCTAAACGTGAGACCTGAAACCATAAAAATCCTAGAACAGAGCACAGGCAGTAATTTCTCTGACACAGCCATAGTAACATTTTTCTGTTTCCTGTGGCAAGGTAAAGAAAAGTAAAAATAAATTAATGGGACTACATCAAAATAAAAGCTTCTGCATAATAAATTAAATAAATAAATAAAATAAAAAACAATCAACAAAACTAAAAGACAAGGGAGAAAATATCTGCAAAGGACATATCCCATTAAAGGGCTAGTACCCAAAATATATAAAGAACCTATAAAACTCAACACCAAAAAAACAAATAATCCAATTAAAAATGGGCAGACAACACAGATATTCTACTAAGACATATAGATGACCAACAGACACATGAAAAGATGAATAACATCACTCATCATCAGGGAAATGCAAATCAAAACCACAATGAGGTATCATCTCACACGTGTCTGAGTGGCTAACATCAAAAACACAAGAAACAGCAAGAGTTGGTGAGGATAGAGAGAAAAAGGAATCCTCTTGAACTGCTGGTGGGAATGCTAACTGATACAGCCACTGTGGAAAACAGTATGCAAGTTCCTCAAAAAAGTACATGATTATTTAAATAAATAAATATTATTTTTAATAAATAAATTATATGAGGGGCGCCTGGGTGGCTCAGTGGGTTAAAGCCTCTGCCTTCAGCTCAGGTCATGATCCCAGGGTTCTGGGATAGAGCCCCACATCGGGCTCTCTGCTCAGCAGGGAGCCTGCTTCCACCACTCTCTCTCTCTGACTACTTGTGTTCTCTCTGTGTCACCTAAATAAATAAAATCTTTTAAAAAATTAAAAAATTAAAAAATAAATATATGATCCAATAACTCCACTACTATTTACCCAAAGAATGAGAGAACACTAATTTAAAAAGATATATATACCCCTATATATGTTTCTGTTTACTATGTTTACTGCAGCATTATTTACAATAGCCAAATTATGAAAGCAATCCAAATGTCCATCAATAAATTAACAGATAAAGAAGAGGTGATGTGTGTATATGTACATATATACAATGGAATATTATTCAGCCATTAAAAATACTAAAATTTTGCCATTTGCAACAACATGGATGGATCTCTACAGTATAATGCCAAGTGAAATCAGCTTGTCAGAGAAAGACAAGTACCATATGATTTCACTCATATGTGGAATTTAAGAAACAAAACAAAGACAAGCTAAAAAACAGACTATGATAACAAAGTGATGGGTAGGGGATGGATAAAATAGGTAAAGGGGATTAAAGAGTACACTTATCATGGTGTGTACTGAGTGATGTACGGAATTGTTGAATCACTATATTATACACCAGAAACTAATATAACATCGTATGTGAATTATACTGGAATTATAATTTTAAAAAAAAGATGACCCTGGATTGCTCAGTGCTCCAAAGCATCTGGCAGAAGCAGTGTAAATCCTCTATGGAGGATTACAACATCCTAATCTTCCCATGTTTTTGCAAACCATTTTGAAAATACAAAGTCTAGCACAGAAATTAAAATAACCAGGCACACAAAGTAGTAAGATCACATGAGTGAAAACCAACAGAAATAAAATAAACAGACCTATATAGACTCCAGATACTGATTTTAACCCAGATTAAAAATTGTACTATGCTGGAGCACCTAGGTGGCTCAGTGGGTTAAAGCCTCTGCCTTCGGCTTAGGTCATGATCCCAGGGTCCTGGGATCGAGCCCCACATAGGGCTCTCTGCTCAGCAGGGAGCCTGCTTCCCTCTCTCTCTCTCTCTCTCTCTCTGCCTGCCTCTCTGCCTACTTGTGATCTCTGTCAGATAAATAAAATCTTAAAAAAAAAAATTGTACCACGATTACTATGTCCAAGGAAATAAGTGGCTGCAATGGGTGGGGAAAACAGAGATTCCATTCAAAATATTCAAAGGAACACCAATTAAACAACAGCTGTCTTTTCAACAGAAACAATAGCTCCAGAAGACAACAGTGCTGAAATAAATAAATTTTTAAGAATTCTATACCCAGAGAAAAATTCAGTCAAGAAAGATGAAATAAAAGTATTTGGGGCAAATAAAAAAAGAACATAATGCCACCAGCAAACCTGCACTAAAGAAATCTTAGGGGTGCCTGGGTGGTTCAGTGGGTTAAAGCCCCTGCCTTCGGCTCAGGTCATGATCTCAGGGTCCTGGAATCGAGCCCCGCATCAGGCTCTCTGCTCAGCGGGGAGCCTGCTTCCACCTCGCTCTCTCTGCCTGCCTCTCTGCCTACTTGTGATCTCTGTCAAATAAATAAATAAAATCTTTAAAAAAAAAAAAAAAAAGAAAAGAAATCCTAAAATATATCCCTCAGGTAGAAGAATGATCTTGGAAGGTCAAAAATACAGGGAAAAAATGCAGCAAGGAAAGCAATAAATATCTGGATTAATCAATGTTAAATACCGATGGAATAAAAGTACAGTAAGGACAAGTCAATCTGTTATTTCTTATAATATATAGCACTAGTGAATCAAGAGATAATGAATAAAGAGTAAAGGTAAGAGGAATTATTTCTAGTCCAGACTCTGCCACTTCACTGATCTCTGGTACATCTCCATCTCTCTAGGTCTGAATTATTTTATTGTCTGGGTCTTTTATTGTAAGAGGTTTGGGTAGTTGACTACTAGATGTCAATCTAAATAAAGAGGAAAACTGAAGAAAGCTCCTATTACCAGAAACTGAATTTATTTGAGAACAGAAGAATTTCAATTCAGGAAATGCATGCTGTACCAAGCTACAAGCATGTCTGGTGAGGGTTTGGGGTGGACTGTATTTACAGGCAAGGACTGCAAAGAGAGAGAAGTCCAAGCAGTTAAGTTCACTGGCTTGAGGACAGGGAGAGATTCTTGGCAGATACTCATTGGTCAGGAGAGAAGTCTCCATCTTCTGTACATCAGGCATTTACAGGAAATCAGCCCAATTTTTAAATTCATTCTTCTGAGGGCATATGCCTAAGATTCTCCATTTCCTATCTTCTTATTCCATTTTAGATTAAAATTCTTTCACAGTTCCCTTTTGTACTCTATATAAGACACACTGAAGACCTATTTACAGAAATCAAATATAAAAATTAACACTATAACCATATACTAGAGCAACAAATTTTAGAAATTTGATTACGTAACAGTTCTGTATTTATTTATGCAGATCTCTAGTTATTCCAGAAGACTTAAGGCAACTTGTACTATCAAATTCATTTAAATAACCTATGTATAGACTAAGATGGCCTACGACAGTGGGTAGAGGTAAAAACCTCATTGCAAATCTGGTGTTTACTAAATATTGGGAGTGACAATTAATCAGCCCTGTCATTGTTGTATGTCATCAGTTGTATAACCTCTTTTTTGTCAGACAATAGATGCTAGATAAATTAGTAGACAGCTGTAGATTACTTCTCATAGCACTGGTAATTATGGCATCTAAGAAATAATTCAGACATGTATATAGGGGACACCACACTAAACTACCTAGAGATCAAAGTTAATGGAATATTACTGTGTATAAAGCACCATATTTTACTAAGCAATACTGAGATAAATGAAATTATAGACACTTTTGTATGAGTTCTAAAATTTTACAATCTAAAAAGAAATGAGTACCAATTACGGAAATACTAACTAGCCTTACAAATGAACGTAAGGGAAAGATTTTAGGCAGTAAGAGTAGGAAGAAAAAAAAAAAAAAAAACAACTCTGGACACAAAGAAAACTACATGACCCACATCTATGATGCTAGCAAAGAGCAGTAGCAGACCAATCTGGCATGCAGCAAAGCTACCTGACAACCTAAACTGTAAGGTCAATAAAAGAGATCCAGGTGACAGGAAGCAAGTAATAAGGAGGCTTATCAGACTTCTGTTCGTATGTACACAGCATCAAAGACTAGTCGTACTTCACTTATTTCAGTTAGACCCCAACATCTCTCCTTTCTCATGCTCAAAACATTATATAGAATGAAAATATCAAGAACATGTTATATATATAAAATAGCCACTAATCTTACAGATGATAGAAAATCAATAAATTCTTGTTAAATAAAGAAAATGAACAATGTACTTATTTACATGTAAGAAATAAAGTAGGAATAGGAATGTCTCAGTAAAGTGTACTCCAGTACATTTATATTTTAAACTGCACCCTGTATATTTAATCTTATCTACTTTTTTCCTATTTTATTATTTTTTAAAATATTTTAAAGTAATCTATACACCCAATGTGGGCTTAAACTCACAACCCCTCTGCTGGATGAGCCACAAAATTCACACACTCTGTGCTGTTTAATAGACAGAAAATAGGATACCCTCCCTGCCCCCAAAACAGTACACAGACAAGATTAGTCAATGATACAGACTGTTGATGCTAATGAGGACCACACAACAGGTAGAAATAAATTTAAGTCATTTAGGGGATTCTACAGACTACAGTGCTTCCTTTATAGTGTGAAATTAGGACAGATAATGTAAAAACCTATTCTGTAAAGTGGTACGCCAGAAATCAGGGCTTATATTTCAGCTAACTAGTAAGGAGCTTTAAAAGAGGCACCTATCCTCTCAAGCCATATTCATGGCAAGAATTCTCCACTCTAGATGACTGATTTGCTTCTCAAATAGGACTTACCCTAGAATGGAGGAGAGCAATACAAGATACCACAACTTGACACAAATAACTCAAAAATAACACAAACCCTCTCATCTTCTTTGTTTCAAGCAACCTTCTGACTTACAACATGTCCTCTTGACTAACCCTGCTCACTAAGAAGAGAATGACCTTTATCAACAAGCCATCCAATTATCAAACTTGTAAATAAAAACTGTCTTCTAGATTAAAGTCTTGCAGACTGGGTTGCTACCTAGCCCCACAGTGCTTGATGACCTTGAGGAAAGTGATAAATGCTTCTAAAACTGTAATACACAACTTAAAATAACCTATGGACTTCTTATCCAGCATCAACATAGAAGTCAATAAATAAGGTTTTTAAAAACTACTTAAAAAATAGATAATGATTCATGTATGCAAAAGTACCCTTATCCTTAGCTTTTAGGTTATGCCTTCAATAAATATCAGCTGCTATTATACTAATCTACCCCACCCAGTCACGGACTGAAAATCAAATGAGACCACATGTGTGGAAACCCTTTGAAGATTAATAAAGTACACAACAGGGGTGCCTGGGTGGCTCAGTGGGTTAAGCCGCTGCCTTTAGCTCAGGTCATGATCTCAGGGTCCTGGGATCAAGTCCCGCATCAGGCTCTCTGATCAGCAGGGAGCCTGCTTCCCTCTCTCTCTCTCTCTGCCCTCCTCTCTGTCTACTGTGGTCTCTCTCTGTCGAATAAATAAATAAATAAAAATCTTTTAATAAAGTACACAACATCATTATTTTAAATGCACTATCCATGGTGTACACCAGGATCCCGGGATCGAGCCCTGCGTCTGGGTCTCTGCTCAGCGGGGAGCCTGCTACCTCCTCTCTCTCTGCCTGCCTCTCTGCCTACTTGTGATCTCTGTCAAATAAATAAAATCTTTAAAAAAAAAAATCTGAGGTCGGGGCACCTGGGTGGCTCAGCTGGTTAAGCAGCTGCCTTCAGCTCAGGTCATGATCCCGGAGTTCTGGGATCGAGTCCCGAATTGGGCTCCCAGCTCCATGGGGAGTCTACTTCTCCCTCTGACCCTCCTCTCTCTCATGCTCTCTCTCACTGTCTCTCTAATAAATAAATAAAATCTTAAAAAAAAAAAGTATTAAAATATCTGAGGTCTGAATAAGAAAGCTCAAACTGAAAAAGACTGAAAACCAAAATAAATGAACTAAATAAATACTAAGTCTAAAGACTTCTGGCTGTGTTCTATGGTCCCTTATGGGACTACAAAAGGGGCTGAAAATGTTCCACCCCTTGAAAGATTCATAAGCTAAAACTCACCCATTAGCCCACAAGTAATGAAATTATAAAGACCAACGAAATGAGAGGCTGTCAGTGCAGTCATGCCCAGCCCCCAGTGTCAACACACTAACAGCTAGCCAGGTGAAGGGCAAAGGGGACAGCAGCTGTATTTATAATGAGCCCAGAGACCCTGAATGCCTTACAATGCTAAAGATTTCCTGACTCTTCCATTCTCTTAACAGGGATATTCAAAATCCTATAAGGAGTCTTACGAAGAATGCTTATTAAAAAATATATCAAAATTATTTATTCATACTTTCCCCCTAACTTTATTTCATCTTTTGCTGGAGCACAGTTATCAGTTCCCACTGGACTTCCAATGTGCACTTAAAGAAGCTATTCGGGGGCGCCTGGGTGGCTCAGCGGGTTAAGCCTCTGCCTTTGGCTCAGGTCATGATCTCAGGGTCCTGGGATCGAGCCCCGCATCAGGCTCTCTGCTCAGCGGGGAGCCTGCTTCCCCCCTCTCTCTGCCTGCCTCTCTGCCTACTTGTGATCCCTGTCAGTCAAATAAATAAACAAATAAATAAAATCTTTAAAAAAATAAAGAAAGAAGCTATTCAAGGGGCACTTGTGTGGCTCAGTGGGTTAAGCTTCTGCCTTCCACTCAGGTCATGGTCTCGGGGTCCTGGAATCAGGCCCTGCATCAGGCTCTCTGCTCAGCGGGGAGCCTGCTTACCCATCTCTCTGCCTGCCTCTCTGCCTACTTGTGATCTCTCTGTCAAATAAATAAAATCTTAAAAAAAAAAAAAAAAAAGCCATTCAAATCCCACTAAAACAAAACAAAACAAAAGCCACAAAACTTCATTCTGTCTTCTTTACTATGATTACTGGTGGATTTTAATATCTACCCAAAGAATCATGTTAATCAGCAAGAGCAATCATTTTCATGCAAAGGTGGTATTCCAACTCTTTCCTGAAGAATTATTAACATAGGGGGGCGCCTGGGTGGCTCAGTGGGTTAAAGCCTCTGCCTTCAGCTCAGGTCATGGTCCCAGGGTCCTGGGATCGAGCCCCACATCGGGCTCTCTGCTCCGCAGGGAGTCTGCTTCCTCCTCTCTCATTCTGCCTGAGTCTCTGCCTACTTGTGATCTCTGTCAAATAAATAAGTAAAATATTTTTTAAAAAAATTATTAACATAGGGTTCTAAACAGTTCACACACCAGCAAAATTTCCACTACAGATCTAGAAACTGCCCAAATACACACTCATTAGTGTTAATCTGTTAGTTACAGGTCTGTAAACTCTAAAATATATTGGCTAGGGGCACCTGGATGGCTCAGTCAGTTAAGCGTCTGCCTTCAGCTCAGGTCTGGATCCCAGGGTCCTGAGATTGAGCCTGCCACAGTCGCTGCTTCTCTCTCTCTTTCTGCTCCTCCCCCTCTACTTGTGCTCTCTCGATCTCAAATAAGTAAAATCTTTTTAAAAATTTTTTCGAGGGGCACCTGGGTGGCTCAGTGGGTTAAAGCCTCTGCCTTTGGCTCAGGTCGTGATTCCAAGGTCCTGGGATGGAGCCCCATATGGGGCTCTCTGCTCAGCAGGGAGCCTGCTTCCTCCTTTCTCTCTGCCTGCCTCTCTGCCTAATTGTGATCTCTGTCAAATAAATATTTTTTTAAAAAAAATTTTTTTTCGAGAGGCGCCTGGGTGGCTCAGTGGGTTGGGCACCTGCCTTCAGCTCAGGTCATGATCTCAGGGTCCTAGGATCGAGCCCTGCATCAGGCTCTCTGCTCAACAGGGAGCCTGCTTCCCACTCCCCCCTCTGCCTGCCTCTCTGCCTACTTATGATCTCTCTCTGTGTGTCAAATAAATGAAAGCTTTAAAAAAATAATAAAAATGTAATTTTTAAAAATAAGCAAAGAAAAAAATGGATTCTGACACTGGAAACATTCCATAGGCAGCTGGAATCACAGAGGCAAGCCACAGGGAAGAGGGTAACTGTGATGTTCATTTGGAGTACAACACTGGCAAGAGGCTACTTCTCCAAGAAATCTATATAGCAGTATATACAATTTTTTTTCTTGGAGAAGGCAGTGGGAAGCCATCTGAAGAACTAATTTACTAGGCCCAAGTACTGCCCTTACAAGTGACTAAGTGAAGTGCTAGCACAGTCACTAACACAACTTGACAATGCCTGCTTCGACAGCTCTTACTTGTCCTTAAATGGTAAAGGCTTTAATACCAGATAAGCAGCTTTTTATGTAATATTTAAATAGAAAAATACAGCTGTTTTGAGGTTTTGGTCTGATTCAACCACAGAGACCATAACTGTCTACAGTTCTCAGACTGCTGAAATTACAAGGGCACAGATTCTTGAATTTCACAACCCAGGGAAGGAGAATCTTCTAGACATATCCCACACACTATCAGGTTTTGACTTTGAAGACTCTCCTCAATCTATTAAAAACAGAAGTCAGACACCCAGGTGATGGACATAAAGCCCTTGTGACTATCTCCAAGAATCATAACTAGTGGCTCTAGACTTTATCGCATACTCGCTTTTAGAGATTCAAAATCAAACAGACAGTTTACATCCTAAGCATAATACTGTGTGTATTTAAAATACCTCTAAAGGGGTGCCTGGGTGGCTCAGCGGGTTAAGCCACTGCCTTCAGCTCAGGTCATGATCCCGGGGTCCTGGGATCGAGCCCCACATCTGGCTCTCTGCTCGGCGGGGAGCCTGCTTCCCTCTCTCTCTCCACCTGCCTCTCTGCCTACTTGTGATCTCTGTCTGTCAAATAAATAAAATCTTAAAAAAAAAAAAACCTCTAAAAATACTTAAAAATAAAATGTCAAGATATTTCAACCAGGTATTATTCCTAACTTCCAAAAAAAACTTCGTAACCTCGCTACTTCACCTTCAGTATACAGAGACATTTTCCTATGACCAGTTCTTTCCTGCTGCAATGAAACAATCCCCATTTTATAGAAGAGACCTTCTTGATCAACACCAAATAAACAGAAATAAAAGAACTCTAAACCACCCAAATAAAAGTGGCTATAACATACACAGCACTGTCTAAAGAACAGATGATATACCTGGGTACATAAACCTTATCTAGAAATGAGTCTGATCTTTCTATCTTTTCTTGAGAAGTTTCCTATTATCCACCCTATTCGTGACTTGTGTATATACACTGCTTTGTCATGTTGCTGGTATTTAGTCTCACTAAGTGTCCCTTTTAAAAAAGTTTTCCTGCTCTATTTCTAAAAGAATTACAAGTTTACTGCAGAAAACTGAGAAATACAGGAAACAGAAAATGGGGGAAAAATTACCATATTCTCACCATCTTTAAAAAATTTCATCTCTTGGGGCACCTGGGTGGCTCAGTGGGTTAAAGCCTCTGCCTTCAGCTTGGGTCATGATCCCAGGACCTGGGATCGAGCCCTACATCAGGCTCTCTGCTCAGTGGGGAGCCTGCTTCCTCCTCTTTCTCTCTTCCTGCCTCTCTGCCTACTTGTGATCTCTGTCTGTCAAATAAATAAAATCTTAAAAAAAAAAATTTCACCTCTTGGGGCACCTGGGTATCTCAAGCAGTTAAGCATATGCCTTTAGCTCAGGTCATGATCTCATGGTCGCACCCAAAATGGCACGGAGTCTGCTTCTCCTTCTGCTCCCTCTCCCACTCGCGCTTGTGCACTCTCTTCAAATAAATAAAATCTTTAAAAAATTCACCTCTTGACATACTTTACATTTCCTTCCTTTCAGTATTAAGTTTTTAATATTTAAATTTAAATTCTTCAAATTTAAACATATCACTAGTAATATTTTACATTTCCAGTACTTAGTTTGAAAGAGATCTTTACAATTTATGTTCACAACAATCTGTGGAGTAGGTAGGCCAAATACCTACCTACAGTTATTTTGCACACAGTTTCCTCCTAGGGTAGAAAGACTAAAGGCTTTCAATAAGGCTGCACTGCTGGTTGGTGGTGCAAAATCACACTTATAATAAACTGTTTGCAATCTTTGGTGGAAAACCAATGCTATCAATATAATAAACTTCTGAAAAGTAAGAAACGTATTTTGGATTGAACCAGCCTAATACAATGCAACAACACAGATGCTTTGAATTCAGCACCTGTCTGGGTCAGGTATAGTAGCTCCAGATTATATATGGTATATATATACAGGGACAAAGAAAATAGCTCCTACAAATAAGGTTGGTTCCATCTACAAATAAGATAGTCCATACTCTTAAGAAGTAGAGATCCAGAGGCGCCTGGGCGGCTCAGTGGGTTAAAGTCTCTGTCTTCAGCTCAGGTCATGATCCCAGTGTTCTGGGATCGAGCCCCGCATCGGGCTCCCTGCTCAGCAGGGAGCCTGCTTCCCTCTTTCTCTCTGCCTGCCTCTCTACTTGTGATCTGTCAAATAAGTAAAAATTTAAAAAAAAAAAAAAAGAAGTAGAGATCCAGATACACTATCAACTTTGTTAACTGGTTCTCTGACCTTAAGCAAGTCACAAGCAGTCAGATCCCAGTTTCTTAGTTTGTGGATAGAGTAGAACCTGACAAAGTCTAGTCTCTTGCAGTTTGTAATGTATGTATACATTGTATGTATAATGTAATGAATGTATATGATTCTATACATCTATTCACTTAAGAAAAAAAGAAAGCTTTGGAATGAAAGCATATCTATTATGCAACTCTGTCTATACTTCCAGAAAACAAGCTGTGCCTGTTCAGAGAAGTGGCTATCTAGTGAAGAATTAACCTTACTCAAAAAGGTCTAGCCTTTGCCCTTGGTTCCTGGGAGGTGATCTCTGAGCCCCTGGAATGCCCTGCTTGATAAATGTCTTTCTTTACCTAGGGACTATGAGCCACTCCAAACAGTCTAACAATGTGATTTATGGTGGAAGCTCTGGGTCATGCATCATCAATCTCCTGAGAGACCAGAGACTAAAGGTCAGACATGTGGGCAGCCAACCATATCTGTATGACCAAACTCCAATAAAAACTCTGGACATTAGGTTTGGTTCAGTCTCCCTGGCTGGCAATACTTTGTGTGTACTGTCACTCATTGCCAGAAGTTAGTGCTGTCCTAGACTCCAGTGAGAAGAGGACTGCAAGTTCCACCTGTGTGCCCCAGTGCCTTTTCCCTTGGCTGTTTTTAATTTCTACCTTTCACTGAATAAATCATAACGATGAGTACAACAGTTTTTTCAAGAGTTCTGAGTCCTTCTAGTGAATTATTGAATATTGAACCTAAGGGTGGTTTGGGGAATCCCCAAACTTGCACTTGGTATCAGAAATGAGAGTGGTCTTAGAACTCCCAAACTCTGGAGTGGCAGAATGACAACTATCCTCCAGTATTCATTCTCCCTTTCTTTCTTTTAGTAATAGAACACCTCTCCTACCCCCTAAGTGGGAAGCAGAGTTACCAACTAGAGACTACATTTCCTAGTCTTCTTCAAAATCAGGCATGGCCATGTGAATCAGTTCTGGCCAGTGATAGGAACAGAGTAATACATGGGGAAAAAAAAAAAAAAATCTGTGCCATCTTCTTGAAGGAAAGTATTTACTTCTTTTTCTGGTATGCAACTATGAGGTAACGTGGCTTCAACCTGAAAATGAGAACAATACCACAGGGGATGGCTAAGCAAACACAAGGAAACTGAGACCACAAATAACCTTTAAAAAAAAAAAAAAGAACAAAAAAACCTTGCAGTCCCTCACCTACTGTGGACTGCCCACCTACTATTACAGGAGAGAGAAAAACTTCAATATTGTTTGCATCATTGTGTTCAAAAGCTCAGCCTGTTACAGGGGCACCTGGGTGGCTCAGAGGGTTAAGCTTCTGCCTTTGGCACAGGTCATGATCTCAGGGTCCTGGGATCGAGCCCTACATCAGGGGACTCTCTGCTCAGCGGGGAGCCTGCTTCCCCCAATCTCTCTGCCTACCTCTCTGCCTACTTGTGATTTCTCTGTCAAATAAATAAATAAATTTAAAAAAAAAAAAAAAAAGGCTTAGCCTGTTACAGCAGTTTAGCCTGTATCCTAATAAATATAAGTACATTTCAGCATTTTAATATCATGATTTAGAGTCAGCATTTAAACTACATACAGATAAAGAGAAAAACAGGATGTGTAAGAAAAAATTTGGATATATTAAAACTGAAAATGCACAACAAATATTTGTAATGTCCCAGTTTGAGACTGATCTCATTAAAAAGAAAGTTTCTATCCCAAACAATTCATTATAACAAAGAATTTTTCTCTTATTCTGTTATAATAAAAATACAAAAAGATGATTGATTTCACAAAATCAGTCATTTGAATACAAGTTGAAGGAGGCATTCTAAAAGAACTACTAATAATTTTCTTCCCGATAATTACAGATTTCCATAGAAGGAAAAGGAAAGAAATGAAGACTGCTATTTTAATAAAGTGTACAAAGAACCACCTTCTCTGGCTCTCCAGGGTGTAACGAAATTAACTGGTTTCTAAGCACTGGTTTCTCTCAATTTTCCTGACTTTCTGAACTCCAAACCATGCTTATCAAACATCTCCACTAGGATGTCCCACATATATCCCAAAGTCAGCATGTCCAAAAGCAGAGCTCAAGGTACAAAGTTAAAACTAAAGAATGTTCCTCTGCAGATGACATAGTTAAAAAATGAGTCTAGAAGAAGGAATAAAAAGCCAGTGATCTTCACTAAGAAGTGGTATATTCTCACAGGGAAGCCAAATAATTATCCACTGGAAAGTTCAAGGTTGCAGCAAATCAAGGATTCCAAAGGTCACATAAGTTTAGTAAAACAAGGATAGGACATATCTAAAGAAAAAAGAAGGTAAAATCAAAGAAGAGGGGATTATATCCTCAGTAGTTGTCATTTCTGAGCATGCACCAGAATATTTTGGAGGCCCAATTAACAAAGACTACTGAATTCCCAACTCCGAAGTTTCTCATTCAGTAGGCCTGGAGTGGGGCCAGGAATCTCCATTTCTAAAGAGTTCCCAGATAATGCTCATGTGGGAGAGCCACTGATTTTTGCCTGCAGCGTATCTTGAGTGGTAACTGCAGAGACAAGTACAGGAGAAGTTCAAATGAGACCAAGTATATCAAGAAGAAAAACTGCTATAGTATACACTAAATAGAAAGGATTTCACACTAACAGGAGTAAATGCAACTTACAAACTCAAGGTTTTGATTAGATTACAGGTAACAAGATCTCTCCATCTCTCCCATCCTGTGCCTTGCACTGCCTCTCCCCAAATTCCAGGTCTGATCTAGGTTCTGAGTATCATACTAAGGAGCTTAAACCTTACTTTGTAAAACTTAGGAAAAGTTGTAAAACTTAGGAAAAGAAGAGTAAATGTATATATATAAACGCTGTAGGATGGTGATGGCTGCACACAGACAAGGAGGGGTTCTGCTTCCTGAGCCTAATCTACAAACCTGCAGTGCATATCTACCTCTTCAGTGAAGCCCCCTTGGATCTCTTCTCCAACATGAGATTTGGTGCTATTTTCTCTGTGCATTTATTCCTTTTCGTCAGTGCCTCTGCTGTCTACACCAGATATGCACTGAGAACAATATGTAGGATTTTAAAGGGCAGAAGAGGGTAAGGGGGGGATTTCAGGAAGGAAATTCCTGAGCAGAAACAAAAAAAAAAAATAATTAAGGCAACATTCTGGACTGACACATGGACAGAGGTAGTGATAACTTGTAAGGTAGTTGAGGAAATGTAACAGAAGGTTCTGAATATCATACAAAGGAGTTTGAACCTTACCTTGTAAAGGTTAGGAAAGGAAGAGTAAATGTGTATATATGAATACTGGAGGATGGGGAAACCGGCACATAGAAAGGGAGAAGTTCTGCCTCCTGTCTAGTCATGATCCCAGAGTCCCAGGATAGGGCCCCACCATCAGGCTCCCAGCTCAGCGAGGAGTCTGCTTCTCCACCTCTCCCCCTTCTCAAGCTTTCTCTCCCACTCTCTCTCAAATAAATAAATAAAATCTTGGAAAACAACAACAAAAACCCACTAATTTTTAAGATGAAATGACATTCCAAATAGGAGATACTGCATTCCTCAAAAAACACTAGGAATCTTACTCAATGAAACAGTTTATTTAGCTAATAAACTATTTTTAAGAAACATTCAGTGAGCCCAAGAGAATGTAATATAACCCTCAAATGAAACAATGAGAAGTAAGATTTTCTACTGGGGCATAAACAATACGCAAAAGAACATTATCAACCTTCAACACTATAAACCTGAACAGCTATAACTCAGGAGCTGAAACTCAAAATGGCAACGAAGTTACTAAAAACACACTAACAACCAATCCATATATTATCAACACCTCTACCTCACTACCAAAATCACACCTCAGATTTAGGTTTCCTCTCACTTAACACTAGTAATAACCCAAGTCTAAAACTACAAATTCAAATATACCAAAAACAAAACTCTGACAGCCAAAATTATTTAACTTTGAAAATACTGAAAAATATGTAGTTTATAAACTTAACCTACAACACAATTTATGTATATGACTCAAATGAACATCCACCCAAGATTTTAAACACACTGTATCGATAAAAGAAAACGTCACAATTTCCAACAGAAAGCAATCTTTCTACATATTCAAATGCAACCTGTTACAATTTTTAGTAATGAAGATAAGCAGTCTACTACTGACTGATGAGTTGGGAACTCAGTCTACTACAACTGAAACTAAAACAGAGATGTTTTAGTTTCAACCGTCACAAATTGAGCAAATGTCTGTTCAAACCTTTTTAGCTTTTGTTGTACAATACAAAATCTGAATGGCCTTTGTCCCTGATTCCTGGGATGGAGACTCTAAATCCCAGGAATTTTACAACTGGTTGGAAGAATCTTTGTTATCCTTGGTGGGCCCCTAGGACATCTTTTTATATTAATATAGAACTCTCAGTGGGCTCCTAGTTTCAGGATGGGGCTAACCATACTTGATAGGCCAGTTAAGAGAGGGGTGCCCAGCTGGTTCAGTGGGTTAAGCATCCAACTCTTGGTTTTGGCTCAGGTCATGATACTGTGGTTGTGAGATCCAGCCTCGAATTCAGCTCTGCTCAGCACTGAGCCTGCTTCAGATTTTCTCTCCCTCTCTCTCAAATAAATCAATCTTAGAAAGAAAGAAAATGACGGAAAGAAAGAAAAAGAAGGAAAGAAAGAAAGAGAGAGGCCACTCAAGTGATTAGAGGGTTGGGGCTTTGGGCCACATGAGATCAGTCTGACCTCATGGAAGAAAGGGTGCTGGAGATTGATTCACCATGTGGCCAATAATTCAATTAATCATGCCTATGTAATAAAACTCCAATAAAAACTCTGGACACCAAGGTCTAGATGAGTTTCCTTGGTGGTAATTACATATCAATGTGGCAGGATAACAAGTCCTGGGACATGGAAGCTTTATACTGGGGCCCTTCCAGACCTCTCTCCAGGTATATCTCCATTTGGCTTGCCCTGATTTGTATACTTTATAATAAAACTATAATTCCAAGTATGGTGCATGCAAGTATTACCGGAGTTCTGAGTCACTTTACCAAATTATCAAATCTGAGGGAGTAGTGGGAACTCCCAAATTTGTAGCCAGTTGGTCAGAAGTACAGGTGGCCCGGAAACGCTGGAGTTTGCAACGAGTACCTTAAAGTGAAAAGAATCTTGTGGACTGTGCCCTTAGCCTGTGATGTTGTCTGCTCTAACTTTAGGTAGTTTGTTTTTTTCCTTTAAAGATTTTATTTATTCACCCGAGACAGAAAGAGAGAGAGAAAGAGCATGAGCAGAGGGAAAGGCAGAGGGAGAGGGAAAAGCAGACTCCCTGCTGAGCTGGGAGCCCAGCCGTAGGGCTCAATCCCAGGACCCAGAGATCATGACCTGAGCCAAAGGCAGACACTTAACCATCTGAGCCACCCAGGTGCCCTAAATCTGAGTAACTAGTGCCAGAATCACACTACAGCTATACATGTAACAAGATACACTGCCTGACCTCTCTCTCATAGGAACTGAATGGAAAAAAAGCCAGGTGAAGTACTTTTTAAGGCATAAACCATTACAAAAAGTAAAAGACATTTTTGGTTATGCTCTCAAAAATATTAAAGAAAAAACTTTTAATTCAGGATTGTCCAATTTAATTTTTCAAAAAACTGCTTAAATAGAACTTATTTTAAGATATAATTCAGAATTCTGATGAAAAACAGGAAAAGGAATCTAAATCATAATTAAGACTAATGCCTAAGTAATTAAAATACATTAAGTTCATTCTTAGTAATCTCAAGTGTAGACACGATGGATGGACTTCAGAAAAACGTTAAGGCTCAGCTATTATTTTCTAACTAAATCTCCAAAAAGCTCATTTTTGCCTTGGTTATGCTCAGGAATGACTGAAGCCACTAAGCAACATTTTGGTTACTCAGACACTGGATTCAAGTAAAAATCATTCACATCACAACCAACTTTTTCGCCCATCCTTAACTAATCTTTAATTCAACCATAAAGCCTTGAAAAAATTACTCAAACTAGGGGTGCCTGGGTGGCTCAGTCAGTTTGTGTCTGACTCTTGGTTTCAGCTCAGGTGGTGATCTCAGGGTCCCTGAGATGGAGTCCTGCTTGGGGCTCTGCACTCAGCAGGGAGTCCCCATTAAGTTCCTTTCTCTCTGTCCCTCCTCCTGCTTGCATGCTCACACTATCTCTAAAATAAAAAATCTTTTTAAGATTTTTATTTATTTGTCAGAGAGGGAGAGAAAGAGAGAGCAAGCACAGGCAGACAGAGTGGCAGGCAGAGGGAGAAGCAGGCTTCCTGCCGAGCAAGGAGCCCGATGTGGGACTCGATCCCAGGACACTGATATCATGACCTGAGCCAAAGGCAGCGGCCCAACCAACTGAGCCACCCAGGCATCCCATAAAAAAATCTTTTAAAAAATTACTCAAACTAACCTGTATGCATAGACAGCTACCTGGCTACATGAGAAAGCATATTTTAATTTGACTGGATTAATATCCTCCTTACTTACTAAACATAAACACTTAAAGATTTGTTCCATAATCAGCAGAAACACACCACTAATTTTTACTTACTTGCTACCTGAAATTTTAGGCTTAAGCAAATTTAAAGATATCCGTATTTTCTTAAATCTGATGCATCACATCTTTTACATGTAAAACTTTTTCAAACTATTTACAAGCTGACCTTCCATGACACACATGCTTTGACTTATTTCAGTAACTATGTAATGAGGAAAAAAAAAAATGATTTTGCCTATCATCAACCTATTAAAACATTTTTCACTTACAGAATATATACCCATTTATGTGTAATAGTTAAATCCAAAGAAAACTTACCCACAAATAATGAAATTACTTGTAGTTTGAGGAACGCCACATACAAATAATACATTAAAACATAATAGCAAGTTTCCAAACAGAAACCTTGTTTTAATGTGCCTCAAAGCTAAGCAGTTATGACCCCAGGTTATGAAATGAGATAGGAGTAGATGAAAATCCTGGCTCCTTTCTTACCTGTGTGATAGGCCCCAAGGAACATTATCTGAGTCTGTTTCTTTATAACCGTGCCTATCTCAAAGTGGTTATGAATATTAAGTGAAACACTGCTTTTACCAAAGAGCCTGACACATAGTAAATGTTTAGTAACTTAGCAACTGTT
This sequence comes from Mellivora capensis, assembly GCA_004024625.1. Classification (NCBI taxonomy): domain Eukaryota; kingdom Metazoa; phylum Chordata; class Mammalia; order Carnivora; family Mustelidae; genus Mellivora; species Mellivora capensis. The sequence continues at coordinate 149,159 of PISX010001355.1, read as the reverse complement.
ATTAAATTTTGGAACAAATGTTACACAGAGAAGCAATATTTTGATTTTTCCCTAAGTTTAAGGCCCACAGATAGGATCCTCCTGGTTAAAGTTGAAACTAAGAAAAAAACATATTCCTACTAAGAGGCATTTTACTAAAGATATGCAGACTAAGTAAAAATAACTGCTATCAAGCCAGTGCAGTTATTACAGGGAAAATCTTAGTTTCTAACAATTCAAGTTGCATTAGCTGAAAGTATCTATTATTACAAAGCTATTGTTTGTCCCCATTCTTTCTTCTCTATTTCTGGAAAGTACTAAAGAAAAAACAAAATCACATTATGAAAAGATGAACAGAAGGGGAAAAAAAATATGATGTAGAGCCACCTGGGTGGTACAGGTGGCTGGGTGTCTGACTCTTGGTTTTGGCTCAGGCCATGATCTCAGGATGGTGATCTCAGGGTCATGATTAAGCCTCCGGTTGGCTGGTCTTCACACTTGGGTGTGGAGTAGGCTTGGGATTCTCTCTCTCCCTCTCCCTCTGCCCTAAGTGTGTGCACTCTCAAAATAAACAAATCTTTAAAATAAATAAATATATATATATATAGATATAGATATATATGAAATATAGCTGGGTCACTAAGTTCTCATTAAGAACCAAACACAATGGGGGGGGGGAGAGAATCCATAATGAAAAACAGCAGAAACTGAACATAAAAGATGATAAAACACTTCTCCTTTCCCAAATACTACAGGATTCATCCTTCAACTGGATCTTCAAGGATTTTCTGTCTTCAGCCTCCAGCAAGTCCTTTTATCTCCACGGTCCTATCTCCAGCACAACTTCAAAAGGAAATACGTAAAAGCTACGCTGGTGGGCAGCTGCTAAGATAATCTCTCCATCTTCCACAGATCTGAGAATGAAAAGGCTGAATTCCACATTAGACCAATACTAGTATCCATCCTCAACTGCTTACTTTTTAATCCATTCTAGGCATCCACAAAATGTATTTAAGTATGAGTTCCATAAACATTATTTTGGAAGCCAAAAATAACACCAAAATAAACACAAAATTCAATGATTATACCTTTGTCTCATGCAAAAACACAAAATCCTAAGTCAATTTCCAAGTTAATTTCAAATAGTCTCTAGAAACTATAAAATTATCTTGTTATAAACATTTACATTTATTAATTCAATTATTACTCATGATAATCCTAAAACATACATATGGTCCCTATCTCACAGATGAGCAAACTGAGGCATCAAAAGATATTAAGTTGCCCAAGCCTAAAGAATCAGTAAATAGTAGGAGACACCATTCTGACCCAGACTGATTCCAGAACAATTTTTAAATTAAGTATACCAATTACTCATTTAATAAGTTTTGTTGAGCACCTGCCCGGTAGAATTCTAAGCACTGGGGATAGAGCTGTGAGAACAAGTCATACAAGGCCCCTGCCTTCAAGTGGGAGAGAGGCCTTGGAGCAAACAAGTATATGGGGAAAATTTATCAGTAAGTGAACAGTGTATCTTCACCTAGCAATAAGTGCTATGAACAAAAATTAAAATGACAGCATCGGGCGCCTGGGTGGCTCAGTGGGTTAAAGCCTCTGCCTTCATCGGCTCAAGTCATGATCTCGGGGTCCTGGTTTCGAGCCCAGCATCTGGCTTTCTGCTCAGCAGGAAGCCTGCTTCCACCTCTCCCTCTGCCTGCTTCTCTGCCTACCTGTGATTTCTGTCTGTCAAATAAATAAAATCTTTTTAAAAAATAATAGTAAAATAAAATAAAATGACAGCATCAAAAGTAGCTGAGGGAGGGACTGGCTTCTATTTTAGGGACCCAGGAAGGCCTTGCTGAGGTGATGACATTTGACCAGCAAAGAGAAGATGTAAAAGCAAGATAACCACCAGGAGGAAGAGGTAACCCAACTATAAGAGAATAGCAAGTTTAATACCCCTGAGCTTGGAACAGTTTAATTAGTTCGAGAAATGGCAAAAGGAAAGGAGACTGGGGCAGGGTGACTAGAAGAGTCACATGGTAAGAAGTCCAGTTAGGAATGGCAGCTGCCAAATCATGTAATGCCCCTCATGAGGGGCTGTGGTCAGGAGTTCTGATTCAATACTAAGGGTAACAGGAAGCTTTCAGAGGCTTTTGAGCACAAGAATAACAGCCTAACTAACCTGGGGGTGCCTGGGTGGCTCAGTCAGTTAAGCATCTGACTTCCGGCTCAGGTCATGATCTCAGGGTTCTGGAATGGAGCCCGTGTCAGGCCCAGGAGTCTGCCTGTCCCTCTCCTTCTCTCTGCTCCCCACTCCCCTCCCCCCGCCCATGCCCACTCTGTCTCTCTCTCAAATAAATTTAAAAAATAAAAAGATTGCTCTGATTCTTATATGGGGATCAGTCAGAAAGAAAAGCAAGAGAAAAAGGGATAGCAGGGAGGCACTGTTCCGACTAGAACTCAGACTAGGATTTATATACTGTTTGTAAGTAGAAGAGACACTAAAAGAAGAACATGCAACCCAACAGTCTCTAAAAAAGACTTTTAAAAGTATGCTTCCCCCCTTCATCGTCACCCCCCCTTCCTAACCTGACTTTGAAAAAAATCAAATTCTTTTTTAATATCCAAGTTAATGCTTCAGTTGGTGCTATATATAGGAGAAAAAAGATTAAAACATTATTTATTTCCTTCAGGGGCACCTGGGTGGCTCAGTCAGTTAAGTGTCCAACTCTGGATTTCAGCTCAGGTCATGATCTCAGGGTTGTGAGCTCAAAGTCCGAGTGGAGCCTACTTAAGATTCTCTTCCTCCCTCTCTCTCTGCTCCCCTACCATGGCCCCACCCATACACATGCTCTCTCTCAAAAACAAACAAACCTTCTTCCTTCATTTGTAAGTATTCTGCTCAATATCCTATAATGTATAATATGCCACACACATGCGTATATTCTTAAGAAACAGAAAGTAAAGAGCTTTACTACTATTTAGCTTAGAGCTCGTTCATTAACCTGGAGATAAGGAGTAACTAGCCCGTCTTCTGATCAGCTCTCTTCTCATACTTTGTTTTCAGCATATCCTGGCTCATTCTAGACTGTGAATTGTAATAAAAAAATAAAAAGTATACCAGAGGGAATATGTATGTATTTACTGAACATCACTGTGTACCAGGTACTCAAGAGATGCCTTACATTCAAAGACTTATTTACTCATTAACTATCCAAAGGAGGAAATAATACCTTCATTCTACACCTGAGGATAAAATCAAATATTAGTAACTTAAATTGTTCAAGGTCACACAGCTAATAAGCCAGAATTTAAATCTACATCTAACTCTAAAGTTTTTATCTTTCCAGTACAGCAACTGTCAAATTAAGATCAAATACATGTAGTCTTCCCAACTTATTATTGACTGGCTTGTTGATGGTTAAGACAGGGTTTCTTTCTTTTGCGTAGAATTGAGTTTTGCAGTTGGAGTGGGGAAAACGGAGTGATCCTAATGACTCAAACACATTATTTTGAAAATTATTTTCCACTTGAAATATCATAAATATTAATTCTAAGAGTGATTACCTTTTTTTTTTTTTTTGGTCAGAGAGAGAGGGAGAGAGAGAGAGTGAGCACAGGCAGACAGAGTGGCAGGCAGAGGGAGAAGCAGGCTCCCTGCCAAGCAAGGAGCCCGATGTGGGACTCGATCCCAGGATGCTGGGATCATGACCTGAGCCGAAGGCAGCCGCTTAACCAACTGAGCCACCCAGGCGTCCCTGATTCTTACCTTTTTAGGGAAAAAATCTTAAATGTATTGTTCACCATAAAATATAAGTAAAGTTCTGTAACAAAAGATGAGTTGGGTATGGACTGATAGAGAAAAAGAGGATATGCACAAAAAGATAATCTTCAAGGCACGTGTCGAATCTGAGTGACAAATAGCCTAAGAATTGAATAGCGATCCTCCTAAACTTGAGAAAAATTCATCGAAGAGGGACTTTAGATGAACCTCCCAAGAATCCAGCCTAGGAAACATAGGGAGGGAACCACTTGCTAGCAGCACTGGCATTGGCTAAGACAAGGATATGTGAGAAAGCAAAGATGGGAAGTTTGGGAAGGTTTCCCCAAAGGCTGGATTACTGTGTACTTCACAGCAAGAACCAACGTTATGGTGTGACCAACCCTAAAGAAGCAGCAGCTAACTCCTGAAGACTAAAGCGGAGAGGCCAGACAGCCCAGACACACAGAATTTAGAACTGTTAAAGTCCTTAAAAGTTAGTTACAGGTGCTTTTATGGGATGTGCTAGCCTACATTATTTTCACCTAAATGAAACCATTCCCACTCTATACATGACCTGCGAAGGCGTGAAAAACAAACAGTAAACTTACACCATCTGCAATTATTTTGTTTTAAACAAGGGAGACTCAATAAAGGAGTGATAGATTAAGGTATTTTATTTCCTCACAGACTGGATTCAGGTAGTAAGAGCAGTGAAATATACAAGGAAAAGCCCCTTTCGGTCTACTCAGGGGCTTAATCATTTTAATAGTGAGTGGAAGTGTGAAAAGGGCACTTGTAAGGACAGTCGGGAAAAGGTGCCCTGCATATTAAGGGGAACAGGTAACAAGGAAAACTAAGTGAATAAAAATTGCCTTCAGCTAGTCCAATATCGATTTGGGGACCCCAGTGCGGGGGAGGGGCGTCTGATGTAGGGGTCACGGGGTGGGGGGAGGGATGGCGTGGCGGGAAGCCGGGCGGAGAGCACTCGCGCCCGGCCCCGGCCGACATCCTGTGATGCTTCATGAACCTACGACCGAACGCGCGCATGAATGAATGGCGCGGGGCTGAATGGCCGGCCCAGGCGCCGACGCAGGAGGAAGGAGTTTGCCGCGCGGTGTGAGCGGGGCCGGGGGTGGCGTCAGCCGGCTAGACCCGGCGAGCACCGATGGAAGGGCCGCCGTGCGAGTCTCCCGCGCGGGGCGGTCGTGGGCCGGCGGCAGGGTCGGCGGCGCCCGGCCGGCCGCGCCATGGCGGTGGGGGAAGGGGAGGTCACGCGTTACATAACCCGGCAGCTGCCGCGCTCGGGGACGCCGCGGGCCGCCCAGGCCGCGAGAGGACGGCCTGCGGTGCCCGGGCCGGCGCACCCTCCCCAGCCCCGCCTCAGGCAGTCCGCGCTCGGGCCGCCGCCGGGCCGGTCTGCGGCGGCTCCGGGCTACGCGTGTCCGGTCCCACCCCTCCCCCACCCCTGCCGTCGGCCCGGGGGTCGCTCACCTTCCGCGTTGCCCCGGACCACCATGCCCGGGCACGGCCGCCTGCTCAGCCTCGCGGGCTCCGGCGCCGCTCCGGCCGCCGCACAGTGCCCTCGCCGTGAGCCCGAAGGAGGGTCGCGGGAAGGAGTCACACCGCCGCGCCGCGGCCCACGCTCGCCCCACGCTCACGGCGGCCGGCCCTGCGCGCGTTAATCGGCTGCTCCCGCCCCTCCCCTTCTCCGGCGGGCGCGCGCGCCGCAGCTCCGCCCCGCCCCTCCCCCTCCACGGCTGGCGCGCTCCCTGGCTCCTCCCCCTCCCCTCCCCGCCTGCGCCGACCCGCACGCCCGGCGCTCACTCCTGGCGAGCCGCTGTCCCCACCCTGACTCGCACTCACCCTCCGGGCGGCGTACGCGCCGGGTCTGCACCCTGACCCGGGCGACCCCCGCACCGCGAGCGCGGCGCCTCGGAGCTCCGCTCGTGCCGGCCCCGCCCCGCCCCGCCCCGCCCTCCCGCCACCGCCCGCTGAGGGGAGCGCCTCAGCGGCACGTGACCGTCTCGCTCGCTGGGGCGGAGCGGAGTGCTGCGCCGGGCCGCCTTCCGCATCGCGCTTCTTGCCTTGCAACTCCGCAGCCTGAGCGCCTCCCGCTCGGGTCGCGGCGCGTCGGTTGCCTCTGCCGACGGCGCGCTGCCCCCGTCCCGGGATGGACTCCCCACTCTGGGAGGAGACAAGTGTGGGGACCGACCATGCTTTAAACCCTGGGGCTGTCTGAAGATAACGAGAAACACACGGGTCCCCTGTCCACAAGTGATTGATTTACAGTGACATCTAGCGGAGAAAGGGACACACATGAACTGACACTTTCCTATGCGAGGGAGCAACCGAGAATCATGGCCCACGTAGGTTAGCGAGAATGAACACTGCGCCACGGGGTGTGAGCGATTCATCGCCAGCTCCCGCAGAGACACAAACACCATTTCTTGTACTTTGAGTTTCTTCCCGGGATTGCACCTGCACCTGGATATTTGTAAACCTGGAGCAGGTATCCCACCCCACGTGCAGCACGTGAAATCAATTTTCCACTAAAGTTAAAAACAAATCCTATATTGTGTATGCTTAAATACAAATTTTAATTGAGGGCCTCCCGGCAATAGGCAGTTGCTCCATAAGGACCATTTCCTCCTTTTGGCAGTGTCACTTTGCCAAGGGATCCCACAGTGCTATTGTAATAGTCTTAATTGTTGTAATAAACAAACGTGAAGCGAACCTCCGTGCAAAGACTCAATACTTTTTTTTCCTTATTCCCTTACCCAAGATACTTGAAGAGTTTGCATGTACTTAGGAAACAGTGCTGTTTTGAAAACTGATTTTTCAGAGTTGAGACTTGTTTACTGGTAATTCAGAGGATATTCGAATGAGTTGCTTCTTTTATTCTAGACTTTTCGGGTTTTGCCAAGAATACTTATAGATGCACTTCAATTTCGGTGTTCTTGTCTCTAACCTAGCAAAATCAGGTGGCATGTTTTTCTGAGACGTCACAATTTAATACACATGGCGTAATTTCAGCAGGTTCACAATCAATTGCCCAATGCAACTAGGGTATCCTCATCTGCTGAGATCCCACAGAAAAACAGTAACAACCCTTACTAATTTTTTTAATGTATATCTCTAAATGGCAGCATTCCGTTAATAAGAAATGCCGAAACTCGATTTTCAAATTGAAAAAGAAAGAAGTGGGAACTCTACAGGAAATGTACCATTGTATTTAAATTGACATTTTTTCCCCACTCTTCTTTTTAGAGTCAAAGATTTTTTTTTTCCCCTTCAGGAAAGAAACACAAACATTGAGCTAACTGGTCTTGGCAACACCTTTATAAAATATAGTAAGATGGTATGACTACACTTTAGTGCCAAGTAATGGAAAGCCTCTGATAAGGAAGAAAAACAGTCACATTACTCTTCAGATAAAATAGAACAAAAAAGAGAGATGAGGAGTACATAAATAAAATGTATACAAACTCTAAAATCCTTCATACAATTTTGTCAGTCTCCTTTCATTTTTGCCCATTCTAGAATGCTCTGTGTTATGCTATCCCATAATAGATTACATTATGTCTGAAGAGCCCTTTCTTTCAATTTTGTCCAGTCACCTACATTCATTCCTTCATTCACTTCCATTTATTCTCATGAGAATTATCTTTCCCGTCTAAGGGGAGCTGGCCTGACCTTTGGGTAGTGCAACTGAGCGAGCCACTCTGGCCTCCCACACTTGGGAGATACTTTGGGGTACTTTACCTTATTCCTCTTTTCTGAGCTTCATTAAAATTTATTTTTGAGATTTCTGTCATTACTGACATCTCAAGGGGCCTATGAAAGTGCAGACCCTTGCAGGGACAGCCCTGGGAAAGGACATGGCTCTGCTCTCTTTTAACCTCTGTATCTGGCAGAAACTTTCCTTCAAAACATCCACACCCAGTCTCAAATATGAAAAAAAAAAAAAAAAAAAAAAAAAAAAAAAAAAAAAAAAAAAAAAAACAGAAAATAAAAACATGAAACCATTAAAAAACAGAGATTTGTACTCAAGTCCCCTGGGTGATATACACATGGTAACGCCTATGATTTACTCATGGGAAAGAACAATCGTGCTGATCGTTGTAAGTCATTCAGCACGTTATGCTGAACGATGAAATAATGACAAGGAAGAATGAGCACAAACCCACAGAAACTTAGAAAGGAATTTGGAAACAGAATTGTTCTACCAAGACTTAATTCTTCTAAACAAATTATCTGTTCCTACAGAATAAAAAAAGACCATGGACAGGTATTTATATATATCTATATTTAAACAAATAGCTCACAAAATTGAGGATGATTCAACAAGTAAGTTATGATGAGCATTCTGAATGATAGTTACTCTTTGGTCAACGGTGAACAAAATGCATTTCCTGCTCCCGAAAAGTTTCCAGTGTAGGAAGGGAGGCCTCTGCAGAACAGGTTAACTGTGGCTACTGGCAAGCATTCTATGGGAACATAGAAAGGATGTCAGGGAGACTTCCTCAAGAGAGTGACATCTCAGCAAAGACCGAGATCCTAGTCGAGTTGGCTAGGGGAATGCCACACCCCATGGAAGGAGTACCATGTGCAAAGCCAGAGAAAGGAGGGAGAACAGGGAACATTCCAGAAACTGCAGAGTGTGAAATACAGAAGGACATGGGGGCAGGTATGCTGAAAAAAGGAGGCTGGAGAAGCAAGTAGGGGTCAGAACATAAACGGCCTCTTAGAGTGTACGAATATGTTTTGCCTATATCTGCAGGGCAATTCATCATTGAAGTGCTTAAGTTTTGTTTTTGTTTTGTTTTTAAAGATTTTATTTATTTATTTGACAGACAGAGATCACAGTAAGCAGAGAGGCAGGCAAAGAGAGAGGAAGCAGGCTCCCTGCTGAGCAGAGAGCCCGATGCAGGACTCGATCCCAGGACCCTGGAATCATGACCCGAGCTGAAGGCAGAGGCTTTAACCTACTGAGCCACCCAGGTACCCCTTAAGTTTTGTTTTTGTTTTCATTTTAATTTACTTAAGTAATCTCTACACCCAACAAGGGGCTCAAGCTCCCAACCCCTGAGATCAAGAGTCCCTTGCTCTTCCAACTGAGACAGCCAGGCACCCCAAATCATTAAAGGCTTTTAACAGGTAAAGAGACTTTGGAAAATCACTCTGGCTGTTGTGTGGAAAGTAGGGTTGGGGCATCAAGAAGTCTTGTATTAGTCCAGGAGCCCAGGTGCAGGAAGAGAAGGCAGTGGGTTGAATTTGACAAGGGTAGGGGTTTTGCAAAGCAATCATAATGCATGGAGAAAAGCGCAAAGAAATTGAGAATGTACTCAAGGGAGGGATTATATTGTTTGATCATGGAACTGAGTCTCAGTAATTTTTTTCCATAGCATTCTTAGGCCAAAAGAAATACCTACAAGTTTCATTTATAAAGGAGGTAAGGAAAAGTGAATGGGAAGAAATCAGAGAGGGAATGAGAGAGTCTGGACTCCAGGAATCAAACTAAGCATTGCAGAAGGAAGGGCAGTGGGGGAATGGGGTAACTGGGTGATAAAAAGAAAATTAAATTAAAAAAACAAGGTAAGGCCAAACGATAAGCATTTGTGACGTAACAACTTAGTAGCCATTTAAAAAAAATAATACACAGAAAGTGAAAGCAAAAATAGTATTTGAATTTCATTTCTAAATAACCATTACTTCCCCATGGGAACTATGTGCCCATTGGGCAATGTAAAACTTTTCAGACTGTGGGATCGAATTGGATATTGCCATCCTCACTTCCCATTCCACACTGGCAAAAACCATTCATACATATTGCTTCATATTCCATTATCACAGGAGGTATAAGGGCATATGGCTGGCTCAATTGGTAGAGCATGCAACTCTTGATCTCAGGGTCATGAGTTCAAGGCCCACAAAGGGCATGGAGTCTACTTAAAAGAAGAAGAAGAAGAAGGAGAAGGAGAAGAAAGAAAGGAAAAAAGAAAAACAAACAAAAAACAGAACAGGAAGTTGAGTTTGTCCCATTACTACTGATAATAAGTTAAATACCAAGCTAGGTGGTGACAGCCAGATCTCTCCATCGTAAAAGCATGTCTTTCCCTGTGTATACTGTGGAGCAGTACATTTTATCAAGTGAATAGTTTCTTCAACAGTTTTTTTTTAACTAATGGTTTCAGTATTCATGGATAATCTTGGACTGAATCAGTTGATTTATTGGGTTGCAAAGAAGGGATTTTCTAATTCCATAATTTCTCCCACACTGATTAGTTGGCATTTTTCTGGAAAAAAGAACTGTCCCTATCAACTGGGGATAAACTATCATTTCTCCTTGAGGAGGGTAAATGCTTAATTCCTTCCCTTTAATTACTAATATTTGTAGAAAAGTATTATCTAATAGTTACCTCCAATAGTGGTAAATGAGCTTTTTCTTTGTTTTTCCTCATTTCTTCAAAATGCAAAAATACTCATAAATATTTATTTATTATAATCTTGTAATTTATTATACTCATTCTTTTTGATGTATAAATTGTCCCAGATTTGGCCAGTTATACCCCTTCAAGTTGCTGCCTATGTCCTGTAATACATTTCAATAGTTGTTTTCTGAAGATTATTTATTTATTTATTTATTTATTTATGGCATGGTGGGGGAGGGGCAGAGGCAGAGGGAAAGAAATCATCTCCAGCAGACTCCCTACTGAGCACAGAGGCCTGATGTGGGGCTCAATCCCAAGACCCCAAGATCATGACCTGAACTGAAATCAAGAGTCAGAGGCTTAACCAACTGAGCCACCCAAGTGCCTCCACCCCAGTAATTGTTTAAAATTTTATTTTGTTTTGTTTTTTAATCAAATAAAGCTACCACTATTACTCTTCTCTTTTGGGGTTTTCTTAGCTATTCTTGCTTGCTAATTTTTTAATTTTAGGATCAACTTCTATAGTTCTCTGGGAAGGGGGAACTTGATATCTTTATTGGGATCCCATTAAACTTATATATAAACTTGGGGATAATTTTTGGTGGACAGACATCTTATGCAAGGACATGGGACATCTTTCCATTTATTCATTGTCACGTTGGAGTCTTTCAGAAGTTTCCCAAAATTTTGATTATATAAATTTGTGCACATTTCTATTTTTATATATTTTATGTATGTGTTTTTATTGCTATAGTAAATAGTCTTCTTATTTATTATCTTTTCATACTGGCAATTGTTTATATGAAATCTATTCTTTTTTTATAGGTTAATTTTACATTCTTCTACTGTATTAATATGCCTATTGTTTGTATTGGTACTTTTCATTGATTTTCTTGTGTTTTTCAAGTCGTTTATCATATTATTTGCATACTGGTATCATTTTAATTCTTCATTTGCAATTTTTATTTCTCTTATATTTTTCTCTTATTTGATTGCTTTGGTGAATACCTCTAATATATCATAGTTGATACAGTGGGAAACTGCTTTGTTCCTAATTTTAATGGTAATGGGTCCAATGTTTCACATTAAGTAAGATAGTAGTTTTGAAGCTAAGATATATATTAAGTATGATCCTGAATATTAAAAGGAATCTGGACTTCCAGTTTCACTTGACCTATAGAGATCTTAGAAGTTATCACTCCCATCCTTACAATAGTGACATTTTTAGATGTATCAGAGAACTGAGATCACATGACAGAACACCACCTCAAAAATCTAGAGACAAGCATATCCAGAGTATATAGCATTAGAGCAGAAACTATTGGATGCCATAAGATAGTAAGAATACTTACATGGAAATTTTGATGAATTGCTAGAGCCTGTTTGGACAAGTGTAAGAATGAGAAACTTGGGAGCAGCAGTCATAGATTTTAAATCAGCTATATTAAGAATCACTTTAAATGTGAATGGTCTAAACACATCAGTTAAAAGATGAAAGTTTTCAAGTTGGATTTAAAACAAAACAAGACTAAATACTACATACAAGAAAACGCACTTCAAATATAAAGACTCAGATAGGTTAACAGTAATAGGATAGAGAAAGGTATACCTTGCTAGCACTAACCCAGTGAAAGTTGGAATAGTTATATTAATTTCAACCCAAAAGGCTTTCAAAAAAGTAATATTATCAGGGATAAAGAAGGGCAATTACATAATGATAAAAGTGTTAATCTTCCAAGACGATATAACAATCTGTATTTTAAATGTACCTAAAAACAGTGTCAAAATACATGAAACAGGGGCGCCTGTGTGGCTCAGTGGGTTAGAGCCTCTGCCTTCCGCTCAGGTCATGATCTCAGGGTCCTGGGATCAAGCCCCGCATCGGGCTCTCTGCTTAGCAGGGAGCCTGCTTCCCTTCCTCTCTCTCTGCCTACTTGTGATCTCTGTCAAATGAATAAATAAAATCTTTAAAAAAAATACATGAAACAAAAGCTGATGGAACCGAAAAGAGAAATAGACAAATCCACTATTATAGTTGAAGACTTCTACACCCTTCTGTCAGTAATTCATAAATCAAGCAGACAGAAAAAACCAGTAAGGATATAGATGACCTGAACACCACTATCAATCAACTTGATCTAATTGACATTTATAGGATATTCTACCCAACAAGAGCAGAATATACATTCTTCTCAATTGCACATGAAGCATTCACCAAGGTAGACAGCATTCTGGGTCATGAAATATACCTTAACAAATTAAAAAAAAATAGAAACCATACAAAGTAAGTTCTCAGACCATGAAATTAAACTAGAAATGAATAACAGAAAGATAGCTGGGAAAATCTCCAAATGGTTGGAGATTAAACTACACATTTCTAAATAACACAAGGATCAAAGAAGTCTCAAGAAACATTTAAAAATATTTTGAACCAAATGAAAATATAACTTATCACAAAATGTGTGGGATGTAGTGAAAGTAGTGCTTAGAGAGAAATTTTTAGTATCAAATATATATTAGGAAAGAAGAAAGATCTAATACAAATAATTAGTAATTTTCTACCTTAGGAAACTTGAGAAATAAGAAAAAATTAAATCAGCAGAAGAAAGAATATAATAAAATTAGAGCAGATATCAGTGAAATTGAAAACAGGGAAACCAGACAATTGATAAAAACAAAATTTGGTTCTTTTGAAAAGATCAATAAAGTTGATAAGCCTCTAGCCAGGCTAACCAAGAAAAAAGAGAAAAGACATAAATGACCAATATCAGGAATGATATTGGTAATGATTTCATTCCCCATGGGCATTAAAAATAGAATAAGGTAATACTATGAACAATTTTGATAGCTTAGATGAAATTGACCAATTCTTTGAAAGATACAAACTACCAAAACTCACTCAAGTGTATAGTCTTTTCAACATCTAATTCTATGCCTATTAAAGAAATTGTTTTAAGTCTTCCCAACAAAGAAAATGCCAGCCCATCATGGTTTCACTGGTGAATTCTACCAAATATTCAAAGGAAAAAAGTCAATTCTACCCAGTATCTTTCAGAAAATGAAAAAAGAAACACATCCTAACTTGTTCTATTATCAAAACCAGTTAAAGATGGAATAGCTAAGGAAAATTACAGTTTCTCATTAATTCAGACACAGAAATCCTTAACAAAATATTAGCAAACTGAATTCAGCAATATATAAAACAGGTAAAACATTACAACCAAATGTAGCTTGCTCTAAGAATGCAAAACTGGTTCAATATTTATAAATCACTCAATGTAATTAATCATATTAAAGGACTATGAAAACCCATATAATTATACAATAGTTGTTGAGAAAAAAATCAAAATAATTTAAGCTAGAAATAGATAAGTTTTTTAGCTAATGAAGGGTATACATAAAAATCTTATAGCTTAGGGACACCTGGGTGGCTCAGTGGGTTGAGCCTCTGTCTTTGGCTCAGGTCGTGGTCTCAGGGTCCTGGGATCGAGCCCTGCATCGGGCTCTCTGCTCAGAAGGGAGCCTGCTTCTCCCTCTCTCTCTGCTTGCCTCTCTATCTACTTCTGATCTCTCTTTCTGTCAAATAAATAAATAAAATCTTAAAAAACCCAACTTAGCAGAGGCTTTAACCCACTGAGCCACCCAGGTACCCCAAGGCACCTGGGTGGCTCAGTGGGTTAAACCCTCTGCCTTCAGCTCAGGTCATGATCCCGGGGTCTGGGATCAAGCCCCACATCAGGCTCTTTGCTCAGCAGGGAACCTGCTTCCCTTCCTCTCTTTCTGCCTGCCTCTCTGCCTACTTGTGATCTCTGTCTGTCAAATAAATAAATAAAATCTTAAACAACAACAACAACAACAACAACTTATAGCTTATATTATGCTTAATGGTGAGGGACTGAATGCTTTCCTCTAAGAATAGGAACAAAGGAAGTATATCCTTTTTCATGGCTGCTGCTCAAAATCATACTAGAAGTCCTGGCCAATGTAATATGACAAGAAAAGGAAAAATGATTATGCAGATTGGAAAGGAGGAAATGAAACTGTCTTTACTTGCAGATGATATAAATGTCTATGTAAAAAAACCTAAAAGAGAATTTACAAAAAATCTCTTGGGACTAATAAGTGAGTATAACAAGGTCACAGAATACAAGGTCAATATACAGAAGTCATTTGGTTTTCTACATACCAGCAAAGAATAATTGGAATTTGAAATGAAAATAAGAAGAAATCAATAGTCATCAATAAGGGCACCTAGCTGGCTCAGTCGTGGAGTGTGCAATTCTTTTTTTTTAATTAATTTATTTATTTGACAGATAGAGATCACAAGTAGTCAGAGGGGCAGACAGAGAGAGAGGGGGAAGAAGGCTCCCCGCCAAGCAGAGAGCCCAATGCAGGGCTCGATCCCAGGACCCTGGATTCATGACCTGAGCCGAAGGCAGAGGGTTTAAACCACTGAGCCACTCAGGCACCCCTAGAGTGTGCAATTCTTGATCTTGGAGTTGTGAGTTTGAGCCTCATTTTGGGCTTAAAGATTACTTAAAAGAATTGTCGTCAGTGGCATTTTAAATAGAAAGATAATAGCTAATTAATAATGTATCATGTACATTGTAATCACCCTGTCTCAAGTCAAATGAACACTTAAATTCATGTTGTTTTTAATTTAGCAACAGGAGAAGAGAGGAACTTCCTTCTCAAACAAATGAGTTATACATTTATAACTCATATCTTACATTTATATTCTCTCATATTCTTATATTCTCCAATTTTTAGTGGCATAAAAATACAGTTTCTTAACTTCTTTGATCATTTTTAAACTTAAAATTACTTTTATCAAAAGCTTGTACCTTCTCTGTGCCCCTTAATTTCTGATTTTCAAGCCAACACTGTCAATTTTTGTAGCAATTTATTTGTGGCATTCACCTTCATGTTTCCAATAGCATGTTTATGTTGCCAATACTTGCTTTTTCAATTTTAGATTTAGGCTACTGATTTCTTACTATGAAATATGTGTATTTGGCTGTCTCAAGTGAGAATTTATGGGCAAACACACATTTTTCACCTCATATATTCTCATTTTAGGTATGTTACAAAATTTGGTTATATCAGTGCTTATTGTTTATATTATCATGACTATTTTTTCAAGATTTTATTTATTTGAGAGATTGAAAGAGAGAGCATGAGTGGGGGAAGGGGCAGAGTGAGAAGCAGACTCTTTCCTGAGCATGGAGCCCCACTTGGGGTTTGATCCTGGAACTCTAGGATCATGACCCAAGTTGAAGGCAGATGCTCAACTGACTGCACCACACAGGTGCCCCTATCGTGAATATTTAAGTTAGCATTCAGAGGTGACTCATATATTTATATGACCATAATTTTTTTTTATAATCAGTGTATCAGTTTTCATTTTTTTCCTTTGAGTCAATAATCAAAAACTTTCCAAGAAAAAAAAAGCCCAAGACCTGTTGGCTTTACTGATGAATTCTATGAAACAATTAGAGAATTAATACCAATCCCCCTCAAACTCAAACTCTTTAAAGAATTGAAGAGAAGACAACTTATTTTATGAAGCTAGTATTACATGATACCAAAGTCAGACAAGGACACTATAAGAAAATTAAACTACATGTCAATATCCCCAATGAACACAAGAGCTAAGAGAGTAGACCTTCATTGTTCCACCACAAACACACACATAGACACACAATGGAAACTATGTGAGGGGATGGATGTGTTAAGTTGATTTTGATAATGATTTTATGAAGTATTCATATATCAATTCATCACATTGTATGTTTTAAATATATGCAATTTTACTTGTTGATTAGCCTCAATAAAGCTGGAAAAAATTTTCTTTTCTGTTTTCTGTCCATTTGTTCTACTTTCTAGGAGGTTCCTCAACTTTATCTTCTAAATCTTAACCAACACCAAAACTTCCAACTGTCATATTTTACATTTGTAAGAGCTCCCTTTTGTACCATTAAGGTTCCTTATTTGCTTAACAATACCATTTTTATTCTTATTGCAGAGATATTTTCTTATCTCTCAACGGATATTAATGATAGTAACCACTTCAAAATTTTTCTTCTTTCCTTTAATTCTCCTTCTGTCCCTGTATATATTCTCTTCACCTTTTGGTTTGGCTCTTATCTTGCACGTTAGACACTGTATTCGTTTGCTCAGGCTGCCATAACAAATACCACAGACTGAGGGGCTTTCAACAGAAATTTATTTTCTCACAGTTCTGGTGGCTGGAAGTCCAAGATTCGGGTGTCAAAAGGGTTGGTTTCTGTTAAGCCCTCTCTCCTTGGATTGCAGACTGCCACCTTGCTGTGTCCTCACACAGCCTTCTTCTTCTTCTTTTTTTTTTTTTTAAGATTTTATTTATTTTTCGGAGAGAGAGAGAGCGCCCGCGCGCGCGCGAGCACAGGCAGACCAAGTGTCAGGCAAAGGCAGAGGGAGAAGCAGGCTCCCTGCCAAGCAAGGAGCCCGATGTGGGACTCGATCTCAGAACGCTGGGATCATGACCTGAGCCGAAGGCAGCCGCTTAATCAACTGAGCCACCCAGGCGTCCCCTCACACGGCCTTCTTCCTGTGTACATACATGCATTCCTGGAGTCTCTTCTTCTTCCTATAAGGATGCCAATCTTATTGATCGCCACCCCCGCCATGGCTTCATTTGACCTTAATTACCTCCCTAAAGGCCCTATCTCCAAATTCAGTCACATTAGGGGTTGGCTTCAGCATTATGAATTTGTGGGGGGAGACAAAATTTAGTCCATTATAGACAACTTCCTCAATTTTGATAATTATGACTATCTGTTCATATTTAAACATGAGGCCTTAAAAGAACCATGTGACATAGAAGGACCTGTTGAATGATGGGTTCCCTTCCCAGATAACCAGAGGGTCAGCTAGCTGCTGGATGCAGGATCCTGAAATATCAGGGAATATTGGCCTTTTAGGAAGGATGCTTTATTTTGTCCTTTGGAAGAGCTTGGGTCCTGCTAAGGGAGATTAGGCCCGGCTGAAGATCTCTGTACTACAGCCAAGGTGGGGCAGAAGTAGGGGCGGGCAGGAACCCAGAAGTCTCAACCTCTAATGCACACACTTTCATTTAATCCTGTTTTCATCAGGGTGTCCCTCATTCATCTTGCTTTGCATCCTTGAATCCGGAGCTTCTCAGATCAGCATTTCCAGGAGCAAACTTCTACTCTTACACTGTGGGTGGGGAACAGGTATCATCTGGGTACACAGGCTCTGAGGCCAACTAAAGGGCTTATCTGCTTTTTAAAAAATATATATTTTATTTGTTTATTTGACAGACAGAGATCACAAGTAGGCAGAGAGGCAGGCAGAGAGAGAGGGGGAAGCAGGCTTCCTGCTGAGCAGAGAGCCCGATGCGGGGCTCGATCCCAGGACCCTGGGATCATGACCCAAGCCGAAGGCAGAGGCCCCAACCCACTGAGCCACCCAGGCGCCCCTGCTTTCCTACAGATTCATTCCAAGTCTGTTCTGGGTGCTGGGTACCTGCAGCCGCCAACAACCCAGCAAATTTCCTGTGCTTATGGCACTTACTTCCTAGTCGGTAAAGGTAATCAACACATGAATAAAAAGCTATGTCAGTAAAACATCAGGTAGTGGGGAGTGCTATATGGAGTATAGGAAAACAGGTAGGAAGGGCAGACTGGGGAAGGGTGGGTGTATTAGAGGTGTGGTAAGGAGAGCTCTCTTTGGTAAAGAGGCTTTTGAGCAGAGACCAGAAGGAGGTTAGGAAAGAAGCCAGGCAGGTATCTTGGAGAAGGGTTCAAACAACAGCAAGGTCAAAGGCCCTGAGTGGGGACTATGCTTCAGTATTTAAGGCCAGTAAAGTTGGAGGAGAGTGACAAAGGGGGGGAATGACTGAAGAGGAAGACAAGGGGGTGGCACAAAGCCAATTATGTTGGGCCCTAGCCCTGCATGCTGGATGTGATGGAGCCACTGGAAGGTTTTAACCTGAAGAGTGGCATATTTTAGAGGAATTTCTGTGGCTGTCATGTGAGGAAGATTAGAGGACAAGCCAAATGAGGGGAATCTAGTCATGTTAAGTTCAAGATTTCCATCAGATACACACA
This sequence comes from Mellivora capensis, assembly GCA_004024625.1. Classification (NCBI taxonomy): domain Eukaryota; kingdom Metazoa; phylum Chordata; class Mammalia; order Carnivora; family Mustelidae; genus Mellivora; species Mellivora capensis. Next base: position 130,872 of record PISX010001355.1, on the reverse strand, counting down.
TGGGGATGTTGAACAAGCAGTTAGATCCAACTGTAGAGTTTGGGAAGATGTCTGCATTAAGGGAGCTACATTTTGGAGTTGTAGTTTATGGCTGATGTTTAAATCCACGCAGCTAGATGCAATCAGCTGAACTGTGAGAATTAGGGAATGAGTATATAGAGAGGTTTGGTGACTGAGATTTGGAGCATTACTATAGAGGATGTTGTCAAGGGGATAGGGATCCATTAGAGGAAGCTGAAAATGATGAGCTTTCAATGAGGTAGAAGGAGAAGGAAAAGAGAAAATCTTCTGCAAGACCAAAAAAAAAAAAAAAAAAACAAAAAACGGAGTGGGGGAATATCTCAAGGATGAAAGAAAAATTGACTGAATCACACACTGCTAATAATTCAAGGAAGACAAGACCAAAAATGAGCTTTGGATTTGGTAGTGTGGAGGTCGCTAGGGACTTGGTGGGGAAAGTCTTAATTGACACAATGGAAAATGAAAGGAGAAGAGGAAGATGGATTCAGGCGAGAGGTGATGATGACCTGGTTTAGGTCGGTTGTGGTGGAGGTGGTGAGAAACGGCCAGACTCTGAAGATGGTTTTAAGATCAAACAATGGGATTTGCTAATGGGTTGCCTGTGGGGTACAGCATGTCAAAGATGATGTAGGTTCTCAGCCTGAACAACCAGAAGAATGGGGAGGAAGGAGAGGATTAGACTTTCAACCAATCTTCCTGTTTCCAGTCTCTCACCTTCACCCCTACCTTCAGAGGCACTTGGTGCTCCCAATGCCTGAGATGTCTTAGAGCATGCCTCCTGCTGCCCCACCCCCGGCTCTTTGCACTCAGCTTCTTCTGGCCCCTGGCTGGCCAGGTGACTTGCTATGCATCCTTCTGATTTCCCGCTTCCAAACTTCTGTTGCTGTCTCTCCTTTCCTATTCTGCTCTTGTGTGTTTGAGTACCTTTTAGAAAACAAAACAAAACAAAACAAAGCTTTTCATAGTCATTTTTTAAGATATGGAAAGGGGCAGAGAAAAATGTCTTCTACCCAAAGTTTAACAGAAAGTCTCCCTGTTTATTTTTATTGGTTTTTTTTTAAAGATTTTATTTATTTATTTGACAGACAGAAATCACAAGTAGGCAGAGAGTCAGGCAGAGAGAGAGGAGGAAGCAGGCTCCCGGTTGAGCAGAGAGCCCAATGCAGGCCTTGATCCCAGGACCCTGGGATCATGACCTGAGCTGAAGGCAGAGGCTTTAACCCACTGAGCCACCCAGGCGCCCCAATTTTTATTGTTTATTTTTAAAAGAGATTTTGTCTATTTGAGATAGTGAGAGCACGAACAGGGTCAGAGGGAGAAGGTGAGGGAGAAACAGGTTCCCCACCGAGCTTGGAGCCCCATGCGGGGCTCTATCCCAGGATCCAGGGATCACGACCTGAGCCGAAGGCAGACGCTTAACGAACGGAACCGACCAGGCACACCCGTTTTTTTATTTTTAAATTAACAAATGGTTATTTCTCTAGTTTGGTCAGGTCAGTTGGTCTTTCATAATGCTTATATTAGGTGTTTCAGAGCCTGTGTTTTCTGACTGAGGTAAATCAACAATCTATATAAGTGATAGATTTTTCTTCCTGCCTTCCCCCTCATTCTTCTTCTCTTGCATGAAGCAACGCATTTTATTCACAAACTGTTTGGGAACACTACCACTGGGCACTAGCCTGGAAAAAAAGTATACCATAACCATTTAAAAATACGAGTGTTTGGTTCGACAATGTGAGCACCTGTGAGTGTGTATGGGTCTCTGTGTATCTTTGAGTTCATGGGTATGCCCTTATGAACATTTATTCTTAGGTTAGAGAGTCACAAAGAACCACATATATTTAATTGTGTTAACACATAGTTTAACACATAGTTCCACCTCCATTTATCTTAAGTCTCAGCTGTGAAGAAATTCCCAGAGAATTTGGAATTGGAGCAGAGAGAGGGAATCTTCAAATGGCAGGCAAACTCAAGAGCTCCATGTCAATGTATAGGCTGGGGTCAGGAAGCTTATTTTTGCAGATTCTTGCAGCAAATTTCTAGTGCAAAGCAGCCACATGTGGAGAGAACTACATAGGCTTGTGTCCTTGGAGTGCATTTGTCTTTCCAGCTTGAGCTGATTCAAGTTGGCATCAGTAACTAGCAGCCAAGGGACATCTACTAATATTAAAGATCTGTGTTTCACTGGTCTGGAAGGTTGGTCAAACTTGCCATGGAGCCTTAGAGCAGTCCATCTCTCTCTACTGATACCACAAAGAACAAGGCCAGCACTTAGGACGATACGGCTCTCAACAAAACTTTCCTAGGGGTTAGCAAATTCCCATGACCTGGGGCCAGTGGTGGGGCTGTAGCATAACTTGATCTCTGGGACTGTTCCCACCAAATGGAGAAAGCTGTGTAAGGACATAGGCCTAACTTATCGGCACTTCCCTTTCCCCTTTCACTGGAAGAGTAAGCAAACCCAAGGAACACTAAATTGCCCTAAATCTTCGGCTAAGTGGGAAAGGATCAGAAATGTACTCTGAACTAGATGAGAAACATGAGGATCACATTTCTGGACCAAAAGTAAGTATTCTCCCCCAAATTTAATATCTAACACCATGCTGTATGTCTTGTTTTGCTAGACAAGGTCTTTCACAGGATCCATCTATAACTAGAATCCAACACATTAGGAAAGCCCAAGGGAAAAATATTCCCAAAGTTACATACCAAATCAGTGGGAGAACTGAAAATAAACCTGGGGACTTTTACTACTCCCTCTATCACTAACGACTCCAGGGACCTTTAGGGACCTTCAAGGAGGGAGTCTGTTCCTAGATTTTATTGGAAGGTTTCCCTTTTGTGAGTGTTCCAAATACAAATACTGAAGGGGGAAAACAAGATGAATACACGTGTTCTGAGAATGATGACATACCGATATATGGACACATAAACAGCCCTTGCAATGGAGACGCAGGTTTTTTTTGTAGAAACAGCATTGGTTTCTGATTCGGATTCTGCCCCTAATGAGATGCTTCATTTGGGGCTGGTCATTTGACTCCTCTGGACCTCAAAATCCTGGTTTGTAAAATGAAAGGGATGCAGTAAACAGTGTCTTCTCTAGTTCTAAAATTCTAAGAAAGCTTAATTTTAAAGGTTTAAAAACTGAATAAAATAAATTGGAATGCTGGTTGTATCATGCAGTACTGACATATTCAAAATAATCCAGTGTGTTTAATACAATTCTAAAAAACTGAAATAGTCACAGAAATATATTCAATTAAAGAACAATGGAGACGCCTTTTGCTTCTGGCCTGGTTTTTTCCTTTCCTTTCCTTTCTTTCTTTCTTCCTTTCTTCCTTTCTTTCTTTCTTTCATCTTTCTTTCTCTCTTTTTCTTTCTTTCCTTTTTTTTTTTTGAGGAAGCCAGAATAAAAATAAGGGAATTATAAAAGACAAGCAGAATTAATCATTATATGAGTTTAATCAGAGAGAGATTAAAACAATCAAGAGGCTCAATATTGCAAGCAGCATTCATAATCATAGGCTTTTAAACCACATGCCCAAGACATCAAATATTTTCACATGGGGGGAAAGGGAGCTCACAGAACAAAAGGTGTAAAGGAAGAGTAGATTTTGAACAGACCATTTCATTACTGACAGAGGGAGAGAGTGGCGAATTGCCAAAATGGAGACCCTTATATCTAGTAACCACAGCTGATATTCAGGGGACCGTGTGAAAGGGTGTTGATGGCAGAAATGATTATTAGCAGGCAGAATGCGTTTCAGCTAAGCAGCGCACCAAGCCCAGATATTATTGTCTCCAAGGTGTTTGGCAAATAGGCAGAGATACAGAATGAAGCTTGAAAAAAAATATAGACCCACCTCCTCTGATAGCCAATGTAAAGAAAGATTCCAGGGGTGTCTGTCTGGCTCAGCTGATAGAGCACGTGACTTCTGATCTCAGGGTCATGAGTTCAAACCCCACACCCAGCATGGAACCTACTTAAAAAAAAAAGAAAGGGGGGGCCTGGGTGGCTCAGTCTGCTAAGTGTCCTACTCTTGGTTTTGTCAGGTCCTGATCTCAGGGTCGTGAGATTGAGCCCCCGCTCCCATTTGGGCAATCAGTGGGGAGTCTGCTGGGGATTCTTCCTCTCCCTCTGCCCCTCGCCCCTTCTCCCCCCCATGCAGGCTTTCTCTCTCTCCATATAAAATGAAGATTCCAAAATGGGAAGAAGCACAATTATCTTGAAGGAGACAGACAAACAAACAAAAACTGAAAGACCAAATCAGAATATACAACAGCTCAGGCAAATGAAAAATCTATCGTAGGAAAATGGCCAACAAGAAAGCTGTGGGAAAGTAACTGGAATTTTTAAAAGCACAATTTGGCCTTGTTTTTAGGCACTAACTAGTCACACTTAACCAAATGTCGGGTATTTCTGGAAGTTACTGTTGGAATTATGAAAAAGCTGAAGTCCAGGCTGTTCATCACACATTAATTTTTAGTAAGGATTATTCATAAATTCCTGTATGGGAAATTAATTTCAAATGCTGAGTCCTAAGCGAGGAAGCTGTACTACTTAAGAACCAGGAAAAGGTAGGAAGGTGGCCTATCAATGGCCCTGGGACAAGGACATCACTGCTCAGAAAGCCCAGACACCAAGGGGGAACTTGGGAAGGACAGAAGGAAAGGAGAAAATGGTGAGGAGAGGGACTTTCAAGGTCAACAGCGTCTGTGCATTTTGGCTCCCTGTCCTTAGCGAAGTTCTTAGCTTGGCATATAAGACCCTGCAGTATCTGGTCCTGGTTCCTCGCTGGTGTCCCTCTGTTGAAAGCCCCCCACCCCACCCTCCTCCTGTGGGCCCACCACCTCTCAAGTGTAGTGTCTTTCCTTGCCTGTGCAGCTGGGTCCTCATGTTTCCCTCTGCCTGAAATGCTCGCTGCTCAATCTCAGTTCACTGGTCAACACTGCAGAGTGACCTTTCTTGAACAGCCTGTGGACAGTTGCCACCATGGCCTTTTGGGTTCACTTTCCATTACCACGCTATCTCTATTGTCTGTTTCCTGTCTTCTCCCGTGGCCACATGGTTTCCATCGAGGCCCTTGCTCATTGCAGCATGGGCCAACTGAGAAGACTCTCTTGAAAAAAAAGGGAAATGGGTTTATGCTAATTAGGCAACCCCAAGGGAGGAAGTGGTTGTAGAACTTTTTATAGGTTTCAGAAGGCTTATTTATCTTCCTAGGGCAACAGGTTCAGGGCCTGAGGACTTAGCTCACGGAAAGGGCTTCAGTGTTGGACAAGATAATCATCCACTGCCTACAATATATGGTCATCTTAGAAATCCCCAGTAGTTGGTCTTGGAAAATTCGGAATCATTTGTAATTTTTACAAAGTGAGAGATTTGCCTTCTTGTGATATTGTACTCCCTAAATAATGCACCTGTTGTTGTTGTCACAGAATTGTGTGATTTCTTTCTGCAGGCCTTATGTCTCTTGTGAACTAAGGTCTCTAATATATACACAGAATCAATCTTAAAGTTTTGCTCCTTTTTTGAACATAATAAAAGATCATCTACAGGGGTGCCTGGGTGGCTCAGTGGGTTAAAGCCTCTGCCTTCGGCTCAGGTCATGATCCCAGGGTCCTGGGATCGAGCCCTGCATCAGGCTCTCTGCTCAGTGGAGAGCCTGCTTCCCTTCCTCCTCTCTCTGCCTGCCTCTCTGCCTACTTGTGATCTCTGTCTGTCAAATAAATAAATAAAATCTTTAAAAAAAAAAAAAGATCATCTACATATTATATTAGAACAGAATCACCAGGGAATCTCAAATCTTCAAGGTCCCAATTAAGAATCTGAGAGAAATAAGGGGAACATCAATAAATCCCTAAGACAATGCAGTCCAGGTGTATGGCCAATTTTCCCATGAGAAGGGAACTATTGACTGCTTGGTTCTAATGGGATGCTAACAAACATAAGTCCATCACAGTGAAGTGGGTGGCCTCAAGTAGTATTGAGGACACAATAGAATTTGGATGAAGAACCAGTGAAAAAAGAGGAATCACAATCTTATAGTCCTGCTGTCTTGGATAAATCAATATCTATGCCCATGAGGCTTTTTACCAGGCAAATCTGGAGTATTACGAGGGCTGATGCAAGGAATAATGAACCCCTGCTTTATAAACTCGTCCACAGTGGGCTTCAATCCTTCCTGAGCTTCGGGCTTGGAAAGATATTGAACAAGGATGGGTGAGGGTTTAGAAAAGTCAATTTCTATTTTGATAGGTTTGGTTTCCAGAATTCTTCGGGACAACAGTTGTCCTAGAGTGAATCAGGGACTTCAGATAACTATTAAAACTGAGACTGGGTTAAGTTTTCAGGGACAGGCTAGATGCCATCTAAGTTACACTACTAAAGGATTATGCATAAGAGAGTCTTCAGGTGCTCCTAGCAAAAGTCCATCTGAGGAACATTTGAGTTGGCAGTTCAATTTACATAAAAGATTTCTCCCCATAAGATTTCCCAGTATAGTGTTACAGAGAGGAAATGCATGTTGACTACTGAGAGAGCCAAGGTTTACTGTCACGGGTTGGGTCATGGGAAGAGTTTAAGAACTGTTTGGAATTCTTGAAGAGTGAATTGTTCTGAGGAAGATGGGTAGAGATGGTGGTAGAACCATAACTAACAGAGTAGCACTTGTATCTAGCAGAACGCTTCGCCTTTGTCTTTCTATTATTATAATCCTCCTTATTGAATTGAAAGAATCATTGGGAATTGGGCACGACACTACCCCTCAGAGTCCCTTCATTATTCCTGTTTGGAACAACAAGGAGGCCGTACAATTCTGTTTCATTTTAGGTAAGATGGAGGCAGTTATTTTAATTGCCTAGCCCCTCCCCTCTACTTTTTTTTTTTTTTCCACTATATTGGCAAGTGTCTCTGTCAAAGGGAAAGTTTATTGTCTCTTGAGGGAGAGGAGGGCAGATGTAATTGCTTTAATTGTAACACGATGTGCTTTGCTTGTTTTCGTTTTGGGTGTCTAAAGCCACTTCAAAATGTTCAGCCAAATGTTGAAGTTCATGGAATGGGATATTTGCAAACAAACTTTTTATGGATCATATCTGCAGTTACTGCCTTTGAATCACCAAGAAAGAAAGGTGGAAAAGGCATTAGAAATCAGAACACCAGGAGCTAAACCAGAATATTGTCTAAATGTGATTATTCTGTTGACGAAGACTCTCTGGATTCATTCCTTTGCTTTTTGCAAGATTGAATCAAAGTCCAGGTTTTTGTTTTTGTTTGTTTGTTTGTTTTTATATGAAAACCTTGTGTTACAGTTTCCAAAAGGTTCTTACCCATTTCCTGTACTTTAAGGTGTCCTAATTGAGTAAAATACATCCCCTTATTTTGTATTAGCTTTTTCCTGAGAAAAGTGTACATTCACATGGACTTGTAAGAAATAATTGAGAGAGATCCTGTGTATCCTTTACCCGGTTTCTCCCAATGCTAATGTTTTGCAAACTATAGGACAGTTTCACAAGGATTTGACATTGCCACAATCCATCAGTCTTGTTCAGACATCATCAGCTTGTACTGATGTGCGTGGGTATGCAAATGTAGGTCTACACAATTCTAGACTATGTGTAGGTTCATGCATTTATCACCATGGTCAAGATACAAAACAGTTCCGTCATTCCAATGATCCCTCCTGTTGCCCCTTGATAACCACATCCACCTCCCTCCCATTCCTTCCCCCCGAGCTTCTAACCCCCAGCAGTCAGTAATCTATTATCCATTTCTAAAATTGTGTCACTTCAAAATGTTACTTAAATGTTATGTAAATATAATAATCATACAACTTCTTCAGATTTTTTTAAAAGATTTTATTTATTTGGCAGAGAGAGAGAGAGATCACAAGTAGGCAGAAAGGCAGGCAGAGAGAGAGAGGAGGAAGCAGGTTGGCTCCCTGCTAAGCAGAGAGCCCAATGCGGGGCTCGATCCCAGGACTCTGAGATCATGACCCGAGCCAAAGGCAGAGGCTTAACCCACTGAGCCACCCAGGTGCCCCTTCAGATTTTTTTTTTTTAACTCAGTATAATTCTCTGGAGATTCATTCTATTGTAGTGTGTATCACTAGTTTATTCATTTTTATTGCTGACTAGTATTCCATTTCCACCCATTAACCCATTGAAAGGCATCTAGGCTGTTTCCAGGTTTTGGCTATTTATGAATAAAGTGGATATGAGCATTTAAGTACAGGTTTTTGTATAAACATGTTTTCATTTATCTGGAATGAATGTTCAAGAGCACAATTGTTGTGCTGGGTTATATGGTAGTTGCATGTTTAGTTTTATAAGAATTGCCAAATTGTTCTCCAGAGTGGCCATTCTGTTTATTTCTCCACATTCTTGCCCACATTTGTCATTTTTTAGGTGCTCCTATGTTGGGTGCTGTTTTAGCCATTCTGATGAGTATGTAGTGGTGTTATCATCGTGATTTTTAATTTGCAAATCCTTGAAGGCTAATGATGTTGAACTTGTTTTCTTATTTGCTATGCATTTCACCTCAGAGAAATGTCTGTCACCTTCTGTTGCCAGGTTGGGGGTCAGGAGAAGGCAGACCTGGGTGGCCTTCTTCTGTTGGGTGGTTGGTCGGTTGGCAGACACCCTGCTGCTATACTGGTTCTCCAGTCCTGGGTCCCTAATGAGTTCTTCCTCTTTCCATCTCTTAAACCTCTCCTTTGTTGGCCTCTTGCATTGTTTCCAGGGTTTATAGTCGCGCTTGGCTGGAGGAGTGAGGAGAGATGAGTCTGTTGCATCTTGTCCATGCTGGAAAACTCTATTACAACTTCATCTTAAGAGAATTAGAGAGTTAAAATAGAAGATCCACAATATACATATTATATTAGAAGACAATGCAACTTTCAGTCAGGAGACTAGAGAGAAGGAATTATTTCCATTAAGAATTAATGTAAAATAGCTAGATATGTTCAGACTTCCATAATCTAAAAATTTTATCCATTTATGCTGCTCCCGAATGCATGAAATAAAAGCTTAAATGTATCCCATAAATAATAAAGTAGTAGTAGAAGACTTTGTGTGATCATTCATGTCAAGAATACTGGTTCTGAGCTTATGAGAAGGATCTGAGCTTATGAGAAAGATCTTGGAGATGTGTGGATGGTGGACACTGCTGTTTTCTGCAGGGCTGGAAGGCCTCACCTTTATCTTTTTCTCTCGGATAGCACTGCCAGGGGAATATAATGCAAGCCACATATATCATATATCATAAATTTTTCCAGGGGCCACATTACAAAAACAAAAAGGAGCAGATGAAATTATTTTAAATAATATTTTAAAAAATATTTCATTTATTTATTTGTCAGAGAGAAGGAGAGAGAGAGAGAGAGCGCAAGCGAGCACACAAACAGGCAGAGAGGCAGGCAGAGGCAGAGAGGGAAGCAGGCTCCCTGCCGAGCAAGGAGTCCATGCGGGACTCCATCCCAGAACCCTGGGATCATGACCTGAGCCAAAGGCAGCGGCTTAACCCACTGAGCCACCCAGGCGTCCCTATTTTAAATAATATTTTAACCCAACATATTGCAAGTATTATCATTTCAACATACAGTCAATACAAAATCGTTAATGGCATGGATTAACTTCTTTTTTATACTAAGTCTTCAGACTCTGCAGGCATGCTTTACTCAGCACATTTCAACCCAGGCCAGCCCCAGCTCAGATGCTTGAGTCCCTCTTCACCCTGATGCATCCTTCCATGGACACGGTGAGCATGGAGTAGCCTGGCACGCTTTAGTGCTGGGGTGTGGCAGGTGATAGGTGGAAAACAAAGTGGAATCAACTGACAACTACCTTGAAAAGTCCTATGTCAGCAGAAAAGGAAACATTCCATTTATTTTAGGTCCTCTGCTGATTTTCTGTGTTCTTTGCCCGATTCTTTCTTTCTTTTCTTATTCATGACGATTTTCCCATCCCGGGTAGAGGGCTTGAATTTATTTTCATATTGCTTTGTGCTACTTTACTTCCAAGAGGAAGATGACCCCAACTTCAGGGGAGCCAGAGGATTAAGAGCCTATTTTCTGCTCAGAAGTGCATCAGTTCAACCACATCTAGGAGCCTCCTCAGCAGTTTCTACTTCAGGATCTGGTGAGAGCAGGAGGGAGGGGGAACTCCTTTGCAACATTCAAAGGGAATTTGATCACTTAACCGATGGAGCCAACAGATGGCCAGTGCAGCTCAGTAATGACTGAATAAACAGAATAGTCTGTGAGTAAAGGGCAAATCTGGGGGTGGGGTGGGGCATGCTCACCTTGGGAAGCAGGTCTGAAGGGCTTTGGTGGGAGTGGCTGGGCACTAGTGCCTCCCTCATTCAGAGGCAGCCACAATCTCTGAGCGCTGCAGCCAAGGAGGGACACCTGAGAAAGGCCAGTGTTTGAATAAGGACCATCTGGAATAAGCAGTAATAATCAGAGAAAGGGTAAAGCACTTTGCCTGGGATTAAAAAAAAACAAAAAACAAAAACCAAACAAACCAAACCAAACAAAAAGCCCAGCAACTGATCCTAAAGGCCTGAAGTTTGTTAACATATATTGTTTTTATGAGGGACCAGTATTTATTTTTATGGCTGAGTTAATGGACTTCTAGAAGTAGAAACTGAATATAGACAGTGACATTTACTACTCATGCAACATTAGGAAAATCCCTAACAGCCTTTCTCCTCCTTTTCCCCCCTTCCCTCTCCTCACACCCATTTATTCAGCATCTACTATGTGCCAGACACTGTGCTAGGCATTGCAGGTACAGAGATAAAAAACAGAGTCCCACCCTGGCCTCACAGTCTGGCTCATAAGCCAGTGCCATCAATGTGTGCACACAGGTGTTTACTAGGTAGTTCAGGAAGGGGCAGGTGAAGCTCTGAGCAAGGTGCCTTGGGAGTCCAAATGTGGTTCCCTCAACCATAAGGTGAGAGGGAGAGAAGTAAAGGAAGGTTGGATTTGGGGAAGAGTGGGCTGGATGATTCATGTGTGAGTGAAGTCAGAGAATGGTGGTCTAGGAAGTGGGAAGAAGACATTGGAGGCATGAGTGTGGCTTGATTCAAGAACCTTAAGTAGGCTCAGCATGGCTGGAGCCCTGTATGAGAAGTGAGCGGGCTCAGATAAGAGAAGCAAAGACCAGATCACTAAGGGTCTCGTGTATAAAACCAGTTGGATTTTCTTCAAATGCAGTGGCTCTCAGTGTGGGAAGACTGTCTCTGAAGACATACCTGGTGATGTCTGGAGACATTTCATTGTCACAACCCGGAGAGGAGCTCTACTGACATCTAGTGGGTAGAGGCCAAGGATACCATTAAACATCCTCCACAGCCTACATTGCATGGGACAGCTTCCCAGCGCTGGCCACTTAATTTGCAAGGTCCAGATGAGAAGATGGCTTTTGACCTAATGTACAGGGATCAGGGTTTCCTTTGGCTATGAATATACCAATGCTCAACGATCTGTGTCTTTGTTTGCTTTATGTCAATTTCAGTGTTTGGAACAAATATAGACTGTTGGAAAGACCTGTTTCTTTGTGCTGGGTCCATGAATCAAGAAACCTAGAACAGTTCATGGTAAGAAACATGCACCATTTTTCTAGATACTGAGAATCTGGAGGATGGGAATTACCAACAAATTCATGCAACAACAAAAGCCTCTCTCTTTGCCAACAATCTGTGCAGCTCCCCACAGCACATTGGTTTGGGAGGTCAGGACAGTTCTTGGGGCTTCTCAAAGCCTGGGAATTCTTAGTGCTTTTGCTGGAATTCTTAGTGCCTCACAAACCCTTGGAGTGAATACATCAAAACCATTGAAAACCCTGTATTCATGTCTTGCTCATGTTCTTTGATGTGTATATTGGCCGTTGCTGAACTTGGGGTTTGAGGCTCTCATTTTCATACCCAAACAAAACATAATAGAACAAAACAACCCATTCACGACTATTTATAAATTGAAGGCACCTAATAATAATACCTCACATTTCTGGAGAGCTTTTTAGCCGCAGAGCACTTCCCAGACAATAACCAATGGATCCTCCAGCTCCCCACAGGAATAGAGACATGTGCATTCCCACCTGCATCAGCAATATAATTTACATGAAACAAAGAAAAAGACATTCCGAAGTGGCAGTGCACGAAATCATAATTACAACCTCAAGCTCAAGATAAACACGTTGAGCTCTCCCAGGAAGTCAGTGATGCTCACCCAGTGGGGAGTTTCCACTTAGATTCCAGCAATGGAATCTGGTGCATAGGAAGGACAAGCCAGGAATGTTCACGTAGTCATTGAGGGCCCAATTCAAAGGCAGTTGACCTCAGGTAAAAGACCTGTTGAGAGCAGTGCTGTGGCAGTTGTTGGATGTGACCACAGACCATCTTCCCCTGCTCGGCCTGTCTCTCTCTCTCTGCTTCAGCCTTCCTGGACACTCCCTGTCTGGCACTTCTGCCTCCCAACAGTATTCTCCTGCTAATCAGTGGAAACAGTGTGATAAGAAGTTAGGGTTGTGTGAGGGACTTCCTGTGTGACATGTTAGGGGAATACAGGCTTTTCACAAAAAGGAGCTGGGAGGTGGTCTTCTGGGGATTTCTAGTCACTGAGGGAGGTAAAACATTCTTCCCAGTGCTCCATGAATCCTACTGCCTGGCTGTCACCAACTTCTACCTCCCCAAAGGGCTGGTCCTGTGGTCTTGCAGCAAGGCTCACATGTCCACCCATATACAACACCCTGGACACTTCTCACAGATCATGCCTTACTTACCTTGCTTACTTACTTGCTTTGAGATGACATCAACCACCAACTGAGATGTCTCCAAGTCCCACATTAGAAATGTCCTGGGCTAACTGGCTGAATGTAGAACAGTTTTCTGGATCAACAAGCTCAGTTAGAATCAGTCCGGTATCCCTTTCTCTCTGCCTGCCTCTCTGCCTACTTGTGATCTCTGTCTGTCAAATAAATAAATAAAATCTTTAAAAAGAAAAAAAAAAGAATCGGTCCAGTGAAAAGGACAGAACCCCTTTATTTTCTCTCTACCCCTTAGCCTTTCCGTCTCCACAACTGAGGCCACAGAAATCCCCCAACAGGCCACCCACCCCAGGCTCTGTATTCTGAGCTATCCTGAGTCAGGAGCCACACTTCGGTGTTCAGGCAATTCATGGTCAAGTGCCCTTGTTGTTGGTCCAGCTCTTCTGTACCAGCACTAATAACTGGTTTCTGCCACTGTTCTTGGAACTGGTCCCTGCTCTGTACCCAGGGTCTGAGGTGCTGTGTTGACCAGCAGTGGGTTTGGAACCATCTGACCTGGTTTCTCCATGTGGCGCCTTTATGGCCACGATAGAAATGGTCTCCACATGGTCTGTGATGGAGAAGAAATTTCTGTCTCCAGGGGGCATTTTTAAGGTTATATCAGGGATGGAGGCCAAAAACCCACCTCACATGGGACTCACAGGTGTGGTAGAGGCAACAAAGGCCAACAACAGCCCGCAGGCAGAGACCTCTCAGGGCACCACTGTGTAGACTGACTGGAGGCTTGGTGAAGCAGCAGCAGTGGAATGAGCAAGTGGTTTTTGAAGGGCTGAACAGCGACTGTCCCAGTAATGTGGAGTCCAGAAGTCCAAGGCCATCTCAGAAAGCAAGTTAGATGGAATAAGAAGGACAAGCAGCATGGAGAACACCCCATAAGGAAGACTGAGTTGCATCAAGCCTGACTGCTGTACGGCAATTCTCCTACCCCTGACAAACATTAGGACTTGACTTTGTTAAAGTGACATCTCTTTGATATAACAAGAGCAACATCAAATCCACCAGAGCACTAAATAACAACAAAAGGTGTCTAAAAAGGTCTAGGAACGTCAAGGCATCTCTGAAGAATGGAAGAAGCCTAGGATCATCATAAAGAAGAAAATCACAGTGCTGAGGTTGGGCAGAACTAAAAATATAGAGGGCTGATCCAGGATTTGATTAGCTTGGAGGCCAAGAATATTGGGAGGTACCCTGGAGGGAGTGGTTAATCACTTAGGATACCATAGAGTGGCTACCTCTCCATCTTCAAGCTAAGAAAGAGGAATGAGGGGTGTTAGCCCACCCCCCGCCGCCCCAGAATGGACCAATGGGTTCAGATGGTGGTGATGGAGAGGCCAGATGGGGCCCTGGCAACCCCCAGGAGGGATGGGGTGCCCTCTACATCCAGGAGACTAGATGCAGCAAATAGGACATTGGCCAAACTGAGAGCTCAAATGTGAAGTGTAGCACACAGTTGATAGCCCCTGAACATTTGGAAAAAGTCATGAGAGAGGTACCAACCCCAACAAATGGAAAAGTTTACATTCAAAGAAGCAGAGTTAACAGAGCAAAGAGAACAAGAAAATGGCACCTATATAATTAGAATCCTCAGAGGGAAATAAAATGATATTGCACCCATAAAAAGGAATGCTTTAGAGGTGTTGGAAATGAAAAATTTGACGATTGAAGTAAAATTCTCAGTAAGTGGGCAGAAGCAGGGAAGCTGACAAGAGAATAAGTTGAAAGGCTGAGCCAAGGAATTCTCTTGGAATAGCAAAAATGGACAAGAAGGACAGAAAACATAAATGGTCAAGAGAATCAGAAGATGAACCCAGAAGTTCCCAACATGCACTGCCCAGGGCATTAAGGACAGAGCACACTCAGCAGTATTAGAAGATAGTGTGCTAGGGTAAGGTCAGGTGGGAGACTCGGATTGATGAGCAGAATCAAGAATAAATAAAATGAAAGACTCTTATCAAGCAATGTCATGGTGACTTTTCAGACATGGAGGGTAAAGGGAAAACCCTGAACACTTTCTGGGAATAGCGGGATGGGGAGAGGGGAGTCTCTGTTACTAGAAGATAACATGAGATGCAGGAAGAAACTAGAACAGTATCTTCAAACTTCCAAGCAAAATCCTTTTGAATTAGCATTCCATGGTAGGTGAAACTAGGACACAAGTGTGCAGGCGCAAAGTGAGATGCTTTCAGACGTGCAAAGATTCAAAAATTTTACAACTCAGATCTTATTTGAAAGAAGTAGGGTGTAAGAAGCCACAAAACAACTGGGAAGCCTTCATGTTAAGTCTAAATAAATACCAATGACTTTTGAAATTGAGATGTAATTCACATACCATAAAATTCATCCTTTTAAAGTGTATAATTCAGTGGATTTCAGTATATTCGCAATGTTGTGCAACCATAACCACTAGCTAATTCCAGAACATATTCATTACCCAAAAAAGAAATCCTGCACTTATCAGCAGTCACTCCCCAAAAAATGAAACATGGAGAGTTACCCTATGACCCAGCAATTCCTCAACAAGGTATATACCCAAGAGAATTGGAAACATTTAATCACATAAAACTTGTTCTATGACTGATTCATAGCATCATTATTCATAATAGCCAGAAAGTGAGAACAACCAACACCTATTAACTGATGAACAGATAAGATGTGGTATGTCCATACAATGGAATCTTGTTAGCCATACAAAAGAATGCAGGGCTGACACAGGCTACAATAGGGACAAACCTTGAAAACATTATGTTAAGTGAAGAAAGTCCAACAAAAAAGGCCACCTGTTT
Organism: Mellivora capensis; assembly: GCA_004024625.1. NCBI lineage: Eukaryota > Metazoa > Chordata > Mammalia > Carnivora > Mustelidae > Mellivora > Mellivora capensis. The sequence goes on along the minus strand of PISX010001355.1, from coordinate 115,240 downwards.
TATGATTTCATTTATATGAAATGTCCAGACTAGGCAAATCCATAGAGACGACCAGGGGTTGGAGGAAGTGGGTATAGGGAGTGACTGTTAAGTATGGGATTTCTTTTGGGGGGGTAGTGAAAATGTTTTATGATTAGATAATGGTGATGTTTGCACAGCCTTGTGAACATACTAAAAACCAACACACTCGACATTTTAAAGGATGAATTGCTGTTAAGCAATGCTTGTCTATTTGCATCACACACTTTTAAATTTTAATTCTATTTATTTGAGAGAGAGAGCACACACATGGGTGCACACAAGTGGGGCGGGTGCAGAGGAAGAGGGACAAGCAGACTCCCCAATGAGCAGGAAGCCCAATGAAGGGCTCAATGTGGGGCTCGATCCCAGGACCCTAAGATCATGACCTCAGCTGAAGGCAGAAACTTAACCTACTGAGCCACCTAGGCACCCCCACAAACTTTTTTATTTTTTTAAGACTGTATTCTCATATTACTTGTTTGATTGAAGATAAATTAAAAAAAAAAAAAAGAAAGTGGAAAAAGAAATACAGTGAACTACAAATGGCTGAGTCCAAACTCAGCATGGAACATTTTTGTTGGTCTGCTGTGTTTGAACTATGTCACAATGTAACAGCTTACACTTAGGCATTGCTTTATAGTAAACAAAGCTTGGCATGTAAAAAACCAAAGACAAAAAAATCAAAACCTCTCTTAGCAAGAATATTCCAGGCTTTCCTGTAGGTCATTTTGTTTTTCACTCTAAGGTGACACTTAACATTACCTGCCAAGAGCATTCTCAGATTGGTGTTCCTTTCTGGAAAATGAGCTCATTTGGTCTAGTAGTTCAGATAGGGTCACACTTTTGTAGAGGAAAAGATAAGTTTGTGACTAGTTGATTGCATTTAAAACAAAATACTGTAACATATGGGAAAGGACATTTTACTCAGAAGTTCTAGGACGAGACAGGAGAATGTTTTTGAGACAGAGTGATGTTGATTTAAAGGTTTATTAAGACATTAAAAAAGTAACTTCACAGGGACGCCTGGGTGGCTCAGTTGGTTAAGTGGCTGCCTTCGGCTCAGGTCATGATCCCAGTGTCCTGGGATCGAGTCCCACATCGGGCTCCTTGCTCGGCAGGGAGCCTGCTTCTCCCTCTGCCTCTGCCTGCCACTCTGTCTGCCTGTGCTCTCTCTCTTTCTCTCTCTCTCTCTCTCTCTCTGACAAATAAATAAATAAAATCTTTAAAAAAAAAAAAGTAACTTCACTGATGCATTACTATGTACCTCCAAATATAAAGCTGCTAATTCTTCAAAATCCTTAGGGCTCATTCTGTTACAGTATAGTAAGACGCTTCTCCATTTTAAACAGTGTTCTGCCCAAGTTTTATGTGATTTCTAGATAGACACAGCAAAATCTTCAAGCAATAAAATAATGGTCAATGATTCCATCATCTTTGTACACATAAAAATTTAAATTCAGACAAAATATAAGATCTCCCTAGACAACTAGGTTTTCCTAGTGCCTTGCCAAAATAATTCACTCTTGAATTGTTCATGATTTGAATGTGGAGTTTTGTTTATTTGCAGTATGATAAATACTGCTATGTGAAAGAAACTTCTTCCTTAGAGAGAGATAAGGGATTTAGTATTTGCCCTTCCTTATGCAGACATGAGCCACCATCAAAATGAAGTCCTTTAGGCTTCATGCATGCAGACATCTTAGAAGCAACCTGGGAGAAGAGACCCCTCTAGAGGAGTAAGAGATCTGGGGGCCCTCATGAGGATGCATTGGAATTTCCTTGGAAAAACTGTTAAAGAATTTTGAGAAGAAAAGCTGGAGGAAGTGAACTAAAGTGAACTTAAGCCATTGGTCTTTATTCATTGCTTGGATTAAGATTTTTATCACACACTTAAAGACACAGACAAGAGCACATGGTTTCATCAGTAATAGTGTTGGTAATGTTGATGCTTAATAGACCATTACAACTACTCGAGTTAAAATAGTGGCCATCAACACAGATTCTGGACTTTCTCCATGACCATATCCAAATGGCCTAACAAGAAGTCCCAAAGAAGTGTCACATGACAAAGATGAACTTAAGCTATTTTAATATTGAATGACTAGACACAAATGAAAATAGTATTCGGCCTTATAAATACAGCACTTTAATCAATGCTACAATGGGTACATTTTTACAGCATAAATTACTGAACAGAATTGTCCTACTTAGAATCCTCTTCAATCCTTGGGGCGCCTGGGTGGCTCAGTGGGTTAAGCCTCTGCCTTCAGCTCAGGTCATGATCTCGGGGTCCTGGGATCGAGTCCTGCATCAGGCTCTCTGCTCAGTGGGGAGCCTGCTTCCCCCTCTCTCTCTGCCTCTCTACTTGTGGTTCTCTGTCTGTCAAATAAATAAATAAAATCTTAAAAAAAAAAAAAAAAAGAATCCTCTTCAATCCTGGGAACAATTGTGAGACCAATTCCTGGAAGAGGAGATGAAGGCCCTGTAATGATTTCTGTGGCTGCTAAAACTGGATCAGTGGGAAAAGTCTTGTGGGATGTAAGCAGGTTCCCAAGTTGCTGACAGCTTTCCTGAGCCCAAAATGCAGAATTTGAGAAGGTGTCTGACGTGACACACTATGCAGGAATACTGAATTAGAGTTGCCAGGTCCATACAACATCCAAGATGATACAGTATACAATGGTGGAATTTTAAATCCCTGCTCCCATCCTGGGAAACTTACATAGGAGTGTCTTTCAACTTGATCCCACAGAACTGTGGAGTCAGCGGGTATTTCTTATGTTGTAGTAGGAGTGTCTGTTCTAGAACACCCTGCCTGAGAAAATGGGACATCCAAGAGTCTAGCTAGTGTATCAGCACCTCCTCATGCTAATAAAACCCATGTTGCCATTCTAGAATTTTTTTTGTCTAAAAACTCAGAATTCACACTGGACAAGGTGTTATGCTCTTGTGGAAAGGGTGTTAGTGTCAATTTGGGCCTTAATGAGGATGGATCTTGCAAGACCTTTTTGTACTGGAGAAAGGCTAGGGATTTTCCAGTGAATATGAAAAGAAAGGACCCTTTAGAATGAGTATTTCATGATTATTTTGATGACATCAAAGCACTGATTTAGGGACACAAGGAAGTGCTGTGTCTAAATAATATAAATTTTAGATAAAAGCTCAAAACTTCAATCCAACATATAGGGCCTTGACCTCAGTGGTATGAAACATGCAGATTATTGGTCAGACTTCCAGTTTTTGTTTTGATATCTGAGGCCGGCATGTACAAATTTCTAGGTGGGCATCACAAAAATCACGAAGTTCTTATATTGATTTTTCTCTCTCCTGGTACACTGATTAAGGTGTAGCCTGCAATTAAGTGATCATGTTGAGGCAACCTAACTCACTAGAGAAAACATCAATCTATTCTCTCAAGAGAAATCTCCTCTTTCCTGAAGCTTAGGACATACCCAAGTCCCTTATGACAGATCTCCTTTCTCAGGGACAAATGTCCCAGAGCAGCTGTCCTCCACCTCCTGGCCCCAAACAAACAAACATACAAACATACCATCAAAGGCACAAGATCCACTCCTTGGAACTCAGCTTCAAAGAAAAGCCACGAGAGCAAGAAAACGAGACTGTGCTGTGTTCTTTGGCTCTACAAAGATTTTTGAAGCATGGTGTTCCAAAGGCAAGTTACTTTCTCATGGAAGATGGCCCACACCGGAAGCTTGGGCCTAGGGTTCCTTCTTCCTCTTTCCATCTGGACAATCCTTGATTTCTTAAGTTCAGGACTAGATGAGAAAGGGGAAGGTGGAGCTGTACCAGCAACTGGGGTACCTGGCAGACTTGCTGCTCCTGGCAAGGAAGACCTTCATCCCGTCAGGGGTCTCAGAGCTCTGCCTAGAGGCAGGAGGACTCAAAGTGGTAACAATAAATGCTGAAGAATCTTACGGAGGGGGCTGTGGCTCCACCATTGCCATCCTCTTGGTCCTCTAGAACCTTGTCAGGGGGGACAGAATACCATGCTACATATCACACTCCTTTGTATCTTGGTGCCTGTAGATACAGTAGAGTTCTGTTGTCTCCATTCTGACAACCATGCGTTACCCCTGCTGCGTGTGACAGCTGGGGATCAAAACACTTGCCCAAATCTGTTGATCCTCACATTCTGAGGTCATGGGTATTCTGAGTTACATTTCACACAGAGGAAGTTGAAGTATGCAAAGGAGCTTTATTCAAGGATCAGGTGCAGCAGATAACGGAGAGGAAGGTCTGGGTACCTCAGTTTATTTTCCTGACTTCTCATCCCAACATCTACGAGTTCTCAGACTGAGTCCTTGTTTCCTTAAACTTCTGACTGCCTCTAATAACTGTTTTTCTAAAAAGTCAAGATACTAAACCTGACTTAGAAGGGCAAAACCCCCAAAGGGGCAACAAAATCAACCCAGTTCACAGAGAAGGATATTTTGGGTTGAGCTGGCAGCCCTGGGAACTGCAGGGGATTAATAATCAGATTGCAGATTACTCAAAGGAAAGAGTTAATATTGTTACTTCACCACACAGGTAGGCCTCAGAGAGAGCCGGCAATGCTATGGAAGCGTCTATCACTAAATCAGTATGTTATATGCTTAGAATTTTTGACATCTCAACTACATGGCCATACTTGAGGCTTTGTGATCTCTCATTTTGGAAGATGACGGTAACAGAGAAGACTCAAAGAGTGTTCTTTAAGAAGTCATATACCTTTGGCTACTGTGGATAGAAAGCTGTTCAGTCAAGCAGTGCATATTTCTCAGTGTTAAGTACATTTTCTTTGCTCATGTGGACATCTAGAAATCAAGAGATGATAAACACTGGGGGAAGAGTCAGTTTCGTCTTATGGAAAACTGAGGAAGGGCTGAAGAACAACACAGAAAGCAGAATATTGTGATTATTTTTTATCACCGAATAGCACTGTTTGAAAATCCTAAACATCGGTACTATTTTACATCATCTTTGGATATAAATATTCTGTGATGGGCTTTTTCTTTGTCAGAAATGAGTAAAAAAACAAGCCCTTGATTCAGTTCTTCAGGCCCCATCATTACGCCCTGATGCTTAAAGACAAATGCTGATCCTCGTGTCGAGTTGCAATTAGTACTTCGAATTCATCCCTCAGATCAGTGTGTTTAAAACTGGCTCTAAGAGGCGGATCTTCAAAATAACACATAGGGATTTAATCCCCTGATTCCCATTACTGTGAGTAAGAGCTGTGAATCTAAGTGTCCTTTGGAGCCAGCTCAAAATTACCCCCTGGTGCCTCAGAATGCCAATTAAATCATAAAAGCCAAAACTGTGGTCAGATGTAATTAGTTTGAGAACAGAATTTTGTAATTTTCTTCATGCCACACAAACTGACCCTTCTGATGACTTATACAGAATAATTCAATTTGGACAAAGAGAACACAAATCTCACGTCTGAACATTTCTTGTTCTCTTTGCCAGGAAGCTGGGATATCGAAAACTGTGCTTGGAAAATTGTCACAAATGCAGTTTATGTTGTTAACTTTTCTTTCTTTCATTAAAAAAGTTTCTTTCAAGACTCCGGTTGACCCAAATTTCATTGAAAATGTGTTACTTCTTAAAAATAGGATTCTGAATATAACAGACTTCAATGGCAGGTAAGCTGTATAAGAGAAAGATAGTTCTTGGAAGACTGTTGAGCGTTTCTTAGCCCAAACCACTTCTGAAAAGAGGACCAAGGTCCCTGGAGCAAGCACGGCCAGTGTCCTGTCCTGGCCATCTCTGGGATGAGGTGATCTCCATGGTGGCCCCGAGCTAGGGTCCTGCTGCCTGACAAGGACATTTGAGTCTAAGGCTACAGGCTGGGTAAGGCGGAGTAATCGTTCTGTTTTTGTTGCTGTTTCTGCTTCTTTGGGAAGGAATGGACTGCAAAAGTTGTGAGAAGAGTAAAAATAGGGTTAACAAAAAACCCTCCCACACATGGGGACAGATAATGGCAAGCTGCTGTTCTAATATTTCCATCTTTGTTAGTTTCAAAATTCTCCTATTTGATTCAACCAAATACTTGCAAGCATTATTCAACCATGTTGGTTTGAGTTGAAAAAACATGGCACGTATAACTTAGGGAATTAACTTGTGTCGTTAAGAGATGTTGAGTAAAACAGTGTCCCAATATCCCAGGATTTCTGGTGGGATAAGCATCAGTGAACTCAAGCTTCCTATTCAGCGTTTTCTGGGACACTAGGTTGTGTCCTTCTGCACATGTGTGCGTGTATATATATGCTGGGAAATGGGAAAGACAAGTAGTAAGCTGTGGTTATAATGAAGAAAAACATGCTTCTGTCTTGCCCTTGGAAAATATCAGACCTAGTAATGATAATCTATGGGAGCTGCGTTTAAAAAATACATGAAACAACAAGGTTGTTTCTGAAGAGATTATGAACCAGGGACCCAAATACTTATTTGAATATATTTTGATCCAGTTTCCTCGAAAAATATTCACAGAGATTGGTGGACTTTTGGACTTTTTTTTTTTTAACATACAACTCGGGTTTCTCTCATTTACAACATAAATCATTTAATGTAACATTTGCAACCTTAGAAAGGCAGACATATTTAATCCAGGTCAGTTTATAAATTCCAATTTCACATGGATTAAAAACTGCAGATAAATTAAGTCACAATAATATCCTGTACATGCATTAAGGCTGGTGACTGCTAAAGTCTCTTGGGTATCTACAAACAGGAAATCACACACAGATTACTGGGTCTGAAGAGTGTCTACATCATTAAAAAAATCTTGCTTTTTTTTTTTTTTTGGTGATACAGATTTCAACAGTAACTCTGGAAAACTGTGAAAAATGTTATTTAAAAATATATATGTATATACTACTGCACAGTTTCAAAGATGTGACTCATAAATAATGTTGGCTGCACTGATTAATTTTGTAACAATTACTGCACTTCCAAGGTGATGTGAACACGCAGTGACTTATACTCAATGTTAGGCACTAGTAATATCCGTCAGGCATACTACAGTTTTATGTTAGCTGTATTGTACATATATATTTTTAAATGTATGCATTTATACAAACTGTGTATATTATGTATGGGATGTTAGAAAATGTACATATCACTGTTATATAATACACACATCATTGTTTTACATACTAGGATAAGTTTTAGTGCAGAAAATCTCATTGCATTGCATTCCATGTGTTCAATCTAGTACACAATTTGTCAACTCTTCAGATTATTTTTCCAGTACATTCTTCTTTAGATAGTGGGTCCGAGTTTCCATTTGCAATTTGAATGTTGCCAGAAATATGTGTTTTAACCAAGCCTTTCTTTCCAGGCACAATCCTGCACATAAGTCTGATCTGTGTAGAGAGTAGTAACAAATCCCAGATTTTTTCAGGAATGTATTTGGGTAACTTTCTTTCAAAGGTAACTCTAATATTGTGATAAAGGAAGGCATCCACTCAGGTCATGGAAGGGTAAGGTCAGCTGAACTGGTGTTGAACTTGTGAGGAAATAACATGTCTTCAAATAGAAAAAAAACGATAATAGACATTATATGTTTAAATGGGAGAATCTCTAGAAGAATCTACATGAATAACTGTGAGCAGTGGTTGTCTTCAGGGGATGGGACATACTACTTTCTACTTTATACATTGCTGTCTTCATTTGAATCTTTACAACTAGCATGTATTAGTTTTATAATCCAAAAACACAAGAAAGGTATTTCTACTTTGAACAAAGCTAAATAAAAGGAACAAGTTATGAATGACTTTCACAAACAACAATCAGAAGATGGTTCCTTACCAAAATCACCTACGCCAAAGTGAACAAAAACTGCTGTTCTCACATGGTCTGTTGATGAGATCAAAGACAGGGAGGGACCCTACATGTTCTGACCATTCCCAAAATGACCAGTTCCAAGTTTTGCTGGGAAACATGGGCCACCTAAGTGCTTAAAATGCTGTGAGTACAATCAGCCTGGGGCCACTGGTGTGTTTACCCTGGGGTTTTGTGGGTAAGCACATCATGGGGTTCCCGTAAGACCTGTGACTTTAAGGATGGGCAGGGCTAGAAAGCACCCTGGGGATACATGATGCAGACCCTGAGGTTCATCATCCCTTTACGTGAGAGTTTCAACTTTTCATCCGAATTCAGCAAGAGGAAGTAGAAATAAGCTTTGGTCCTCCAAAAAACAAAAAACAAAAAAATCCAAAATTTCCTAAATTAGACTCAAATTTCCAACATAGGAGGGGATTATGAACTCTGCCAACAACTAGTGAAAGGGATGTGAGGAACACCTCAGTTAGATAAATGTAAAATAGAAATATTGGTAATATTTCTAGCTGTTTCAGGGCTGAAGCCAAATACAAATTTTACAAATCTTTCACTGGCTTCATTTCCCTTCGAATCCTTTACTTTCGATTCACTTTAGATCACCAAAGTTGCTCAATCATTTTCAATTAGTGCTTAGAATTACAGCAGTCTTATTTCCCACCTAAAGGTCAGGTGACAAAAATATGACCATTACAACCAAAGCAGTAAGAGCATCAGGGGGAGCATATATCACTATCTATTATAAATGTTTTGTGCCACCATCACCTTGGAAAACGGAGTGTTCCACATACGGCATGCACCTGTCTTTTTCAGACCATCCTGGTGCAATTCTGTCAAGTGAGAGGCTTCAAGGACATTATTTTGTTTTTAAGGATATGGCAAGGTCTATCCTCTTTTGTAGGAATTTTTCTTTTTACCAGTATTTTTTATATCCAAGTATATTTAACAAAAAGACTAAATCTAGGGCACAATAAGAGACTATTAAAGTTTCAGACAAAAACTGTAAACAAGACGTCAAAAAACTAAAATGTAAACTTCATTTAAAAAAAAAGAAAAGAAAAGAATCAAGGGCAACACATAAACATACCAGACACTCGGGATGGAAGCACGATGCTGTGGTCTCTGCTACCCCAAACAGATTAGCGGTCTCTGCAAAAATAACTTACCCTGCACAGTAAGCAGCTTGCTAATCAAAGCCTGAAACACAGCCCCCGGATTGAAATGCATTAAAGGACTGTGTTCTGCCCAAAGAGTGAGAGGATCAGTCTCGTGATAGCGGAATGGTTCTCAGCCTGAGAAGCAGCTGATACAGACTCCTGGTGAAGAGACATCCTAGGAAATGTCCTAATTTGGCCAAGAACATTTGTAAGAGAGCTATTGCAGAGAGAAAAAGACTTGAAAAATATTGGCTGATGAATGCCATGTGGCTCTGTGGCCACCGTGTCACAGTGGCAGGAAGAAACAACACATGTGCTGGGTGGGCTTGTCATGGCACGTGCAGAAGCTTGTAACTCTTGACTGAGCTCTGAGCACAGCTGTCTTTTAGTGTCGGTTAGCTTTCAAAGACACTGACTTTTTGCCAGATCCCAGTGCCATGTACATATGCTTTTGAGGGCAGGGCAGGGCAGGCCTGTGGGATTTGATCCATTTGCTTATGATGCCTTTAGGTGATAATAAGTTGGATGGAAGGGGTGGGGAGTAGACAAAAGGCAAGGTATTTGGTCACATGCAATCTAGTAAACGTCAGGCACAAAAATAACTGACTTCTTTTCATTATTCAATTACCCATAAATACACACAATTAAAAATTAATTGGGGGAATAGTATATTAATACTGAAAGTAATCAACAATGTAAGAACTAGGTTCATCTTAACTGGCAGTCAAGCTTTTGGTGTGCTGTCTTGCACCTGGTTAACTAACCCATGAGATTTGGTTGAATGTTCTAGAAGTCATGGTTTAGCTTTGAAACAGAAAGTGTGTGTGTGATTTTGTGTGCGTGTGTGTGTGTAAGTGTATATTCTCTAATCAGAAACCTCTGCTCACTTTGCCTAGTTTGGGATTACGGAAACTAGACAAAGAAAACGTGTTCTCAAGAGCTGTGTATCTTAAACACACACAGGCAGATTCTTCAACACCCACACACACGTACCAACACACATGCCCTGGGAAAAGACCACTGTTCGATGCTGAGGAAATATTCACCGCAGTTTGGGAAATGCTGTGGCCGGGGACTTCAGTAGCACAGTGTCCAGACACATGGAGCCGTCCGTGGAGACGAGAGCACAATCCAGCTCATGGGCAAGGTCCCTATGAGAGGTGGGTGCTGTTCCGCAGCCAATGCAGGCCCTGCTGAGAGTACTGAACCAGATGTTCCATGCTGCTGTGCAGGGTGACAGGCCCCATGAGCAAATCCAGGTCATTGAAGAATTCTAGGGACACAGAGAGTCGTTTGAGTGACACACAGGCTAATAAGTGTGCTACCCTGGGAGACCCGAGTGACTTAAGAAAAAAAATTCCCTTCCTCGTCTTTATAGAAATCAAAGATTCTCTATTCCATCATGCAACTTGAGCATTCAATGGAACAGAATCCACAGGTGGAGAACTCATTCTATATCCAAAGGATTCTATTGTCCATTTCTCATTTAAATGAATAACATTTACTGAGCCAAAGAGCAAAGAAAATTTACTTCCTCAGACTGCATTGTCCGTGGGCATGAATGCTTCCTACCCCGGATGGGGGTTGTGGCTCTGTTGGCCCTTATATTGGACTCAACTGTAGCATGTGCTGAACCCTTGGAGTGAGTCCAAGGGAGGAGGCTCTAGGCCCCTGGAGGCAAATCAGAGAAGGGTTCTGAAAAATCCTCCTGAAGTCACATTTTAGTCCTGGGACAGTCTCTAGGTTTGTCCTTTCATTAAATATTTATTAGGTGCCAAGGCACTGTGCTAGGCACAGGAGGGTAGAGGTAGGGGAGTATACAATGGGGAATAATGTATAGGCTCCCAGATCTCCCAGAGATCCCAGTGTAGTGGCTAATACAGACAAATTCGTATGGCTCTCGTGCTGTCATAACTGGATCACCGAACCACACCTCGAGGGTAAGTATCTGGGAGAAGTTTTTCAGAGGTGCTCATATACATGCTGAGTGAAGTCCTGCTGGAGAAGGCAAGGGAGAGGTTAGAGAAGACTCTCAGGTGGCTGGGAGGATAGCCAAAGCAGGAATCCAGGAGCAGAGGAGGGGAGGAGGAGTGGGTCTGGGAAGCAATGCCGACTTTGCACTGGACAAGCGGCACTGAGCCCTCTGGTAGGAGACATACAGTAGTAGACAGCTGGCAGTGCCATCTGGAGCATGGCCTGCTCAGGGTCTTCCAAACTGGCCATGTCAATTTTCTCCTGTCCCTTCTGTTTTATTCACCTGTGATGCCCACCCCACTCCATAATCAGCCACACAACTATTTGTTTTTCAAAATCCTGTCCCATGCCAGTTCCTCTAACAAGCCTTTCTTGGTGGCCTCGGTCCCCTGGCATTGACCTCCCTTGGCATTCCCATTAGATTTTCACGGGGTACCACCTCTGGGATGCGTGTTATGTACTATCTGGTTTTATTACCAATTTCATATACTCAGGACCCATCTGCTTATCTGTGCCATTAATTCCTCATCTCAATATGGACATTCTGGTCTTGTCCCCAGAAGTGTATGCTATCATCTTAACAAAATTCACATTTCATGGCTTCAAAGTGAGGTCAGATTTGCACTCTCACCTGCTGCTGGAGGGAGAGTAGTAAATTGGTATAATCTTTTGGGAGAAAGTTTACAATATATGTCAAGATATATAATAATATGTATCTTAAAGGAATCTACTATACCTGTTGACACCCAAATTCTCCCTCTGATGAAAATAATCAGAATATGGACAATGATTTAGATGAAGATATTTATCATAACATGATTTGTAATAGTATAAAAAATTGGGAGTGACATAAATTTCCAACAAGAAGGGGATGGTTTTGAGAAATCATGATACTTTATGACTACATAAGCACTATTATGACAGTTTTCTAGAACCACCATCAAAGATGTTTTTGAAGAAGTGAGTGACATGGGAAAATGCCTGATACATTGTTAAATGGAAACAGACAGGATATAAGACTGCATATGGACTACAATCTTATTTTGGTAAGATCGTGCATATTTGGAGAAGACTAGAAGAAACTACAGTAGAATGTTAACAGTAATTATTTCTTGGTGATAAGATTACTGATAATTAAAAAACATTTTTCTCTGTAGTTTTCACATTTTACGAATTTAGCCACAGTAGACATGTGTTTGTCTTATAATCTGTGAAAAGAGAAACCTTATTTAAAGAGAAATAGAGCTTACTGGGACCCCTGGGTGGCTCAGTTGGTTAAGCGGCTTCCTTCGGCTCAGGTCATGATCCCAGCGTCCTGGGATCGAGTCCCACATCGGGCTCCTTGCTCAGCAGGGAGCCTGCTTCTCCCTCTGCCTCTGCCTGCCACTATGTCTGCCTGTGCTCACTCTCTCGCGCGCGCTCTCTCTCTCTGACAAATAAAATCTTTAAAAAAAAAAAAAAAGAGAAATAGAGCTTATTGCTACCTAGAAAACACTCCCTTTTCAGTGGTAAGTGGTAGGTTCCTATCACGTAAGTAGCTAGGAACATTCATCCTCATTAATTAATCATTTCATTCATTCAATGTTTCAGCTCCCCAGCTGTGTTCTAGGTACTGTGGAGGTGCTGGGAACACTAAACTGAATAGAAGATTACCCCTACCTTCAACGAGCTCACCATCTCAAGGGAAAATCATGCGCACGTGCGCACGTGTGTGTGTATCCATACAGGGTCTACATCATTTCTATGTACCTGCATCGTGACTATCTCTACCTCCATCTCTAACCTCTCACAGTCAACATTAAGGTCGGTCAAGGCACAGGAGGCCATGAATGAGGGGGAGAGGTCAGGCAAAGTTTTATACAGTAAGTGACAACTCCTATTACATCTTCTCGGGTGAATGATGAAAACTTGCTCGATGATGTCCAGCATCAGGCTGGATCCCCGAGATGTGATGGAAACACACACGCACTCCCTGGAGGCACACACCTCTGTTCTCCTTGGCCAGGTTGTCTGCCATCTCCCAGTAGTCATAGCTGTGGAGAATGCTGTTGGTGATGCTGACGTGATTGGCTGCCATCTGGTGGATGCGCTGTGGGATGCTGACAATGGTTGAAGGGGACAGGGCGTTGGCATTGGAGAGGCTCCCCTGAGATCCCACGGAGCTGGTCGGGGAGGGGTTGGGAGATATAGGGGATGGGGTTCCAGTACTCCTGGAAGGGGAGAGTGTAGAAAAACACAAGAGTGTGGAGGTTGGTACCGGGTGAGGTAGAACAGCCCTTTCCCACCCCCTCACTACTGTAAGCAAAGCAGCACATGGCCCAGCATCATGCCGTGTCTCATTTATCACCTTTACTTTGGAGAAATGCACTTACTTTCCACTGGCCCCCCATGGAGATGGGGCTTGGGCAGCTTTAGATGAATTCTGCAGGAAAATAAAAACGTTGACAGTGAGTGCATCTGTTTAAGTTTAAACAGCTGATAGTAACATGTTCTTAGGTGACTGCTGAGAGAAGTAATGGCAAAGACTGCAGATAAAATGAAGACTCACAAGAAACTGAATCTGGGAAGTTAAAATTACTAGGCTATGGGTTTCTTTTCTGGAAGCTAGTGAGGGGCAGGTGCATGGCCTGCTGGATTTCACGGTGGGCTAAAATGGAGAATTTACTCCACAGCTTGGGTTTTCATGCACCAAATTCTATGTACCAAATTAAATAATAATCCTGACGGTCTGTTGAATCCTAAACCAGCCTAAATTTTTTCAACTAGCTTAATTTTCCTGAAAAGGAAAAAAAACAACAGGAGTACCCCCCATACCTGCCACACCCACTGAGAACATCTTATATTTAAGTATAGGGCATATCTACAGAAACCACTCACATACATTTAATGCCTGAAAATATATGAGACACCAAATTCTATTATTTCTCTTAAAGGAAATCGCTATTGAATTTTTCTAAAAGAAAGATTAAAATATATGTCCTTAACAGAGTATTCAAAAACTGATTAGTCTGACTATTTTGATTTAGGATGTTGTGTTACATGAGCTGGTTGTCTGCATCAGGCATTGAAAAGAAGTTCTGCCTGTGGCAAGGAAAGTTGCTAAATGTACAGACAGATTTCCCCTCTGAAAGCCTGATAATGCGTTCTTGCATTTAAGTCTAAGGGACTAGTAAAAAGAAGAATAGTCTTTATGATATTGATGTGAATTTTCTAAAACAGCCTGAGCGTGGTTACCCAGAGACAAGGTGTTTCTTTTGGTTAAAAAGGACTCTAGGAAGTGGTGAGTAATTTTTAGTTTTTAGTGGAGGTGTTACCAAAATGGTAAGAAATGGCCTAATAGGTGGCAATTCTGCAATCCCCTTCAGGCCTCTTCTATTACCGTGAAGCCCCGTGACTGTAAAAACATACACGAGAAACAAGTCTTTTTTTTCAGAGGCAGGTCAGTATTGATAAAACACAGTCTTTATGGACAAATTATCATTGCCACCTGAAGCTTTCATAATCCCTGAACTTTTTTTTTTTTTAAAGATTTCTTCCCTCCCTCCCTTCCTTCCCTTCTACCCTCTCCCAATTTCTCTCTCTCTCATTTTTTTTCAAGAGCAAGGGAAGAGGGAGAGAAAGAAGCCCAAGCAGGCCCCATGCCAAGCACAGAGTCTGAGGCAGGGCCCAATACCACAACCCTGAGATCATGACCTGAGTTGAAATCAAGAGTTAGACGCTCAACTGACTGACCCAGGCACTCCCATAATCTCTGAACATTAAGTACCATTTAAATGGCTTTTAATTAAGGATAACTACTAATAACCTCTGGAGGGAAAACCCAGATATTTAAGTTGTGTTCTTTGCCCATTCTGTACAGATTCATGAATGGCATTCATACGTTCTAAGAAATTTTTGTATCCCTTAAAAGTTCTGTTGTTAGCTCTGTGGCTTGCAGAGTTCAGATTCCTTTTTTATTCAAGCATTTTTTTTAAACTAAATAATGCTCTTCAGTATTAGCTCTTGGATTCTGACATTTTGGAAACGATCTCTCTTGGCCTTAGGCCCCCAAAGTAAAGGAATAGGCTTTGTCATCTGTGTGTCACATCACATGTGACATATGTGTCAAGTGTCATCATGACACAGAACGGTCAATGTGTCAAAAACAGTTCTCTCCTTGCGTTAGCACCTGGGTACTCTACATGCTTGACCAGGAAGCCAGTGGCATGCCGGACACAGCCCGTGGAAACTCCAGCACAGCCTGGTCAACAGAGGTGATCTCTAAGAAGCGGAGGTTGGGGAGTAAATTAAAGGAACTAAATGATGGTGTATATCTGACAAGGGGCTGTTAGAGGTAGAAGTGGTATACAGTTCTTGTTTCTGAAGATAAATGGACAGCAAGGAGACCGAGAAATCCCAAATGAATTATAACTTCATGTCCGTTTCACAAGTACAGCAGACAAGATTTTCTTTTTTTTTCATTCCCCCAGTGAAAATGATTTCATTTCCTGAGATCGGTAGAAGTTAGCCTGGTTTCCAATTCTACCCTTATATTTACCCACTGCCATTGTCCTAGTGCCTCTGTGTTCCAATGAGCCATTTCTTGTCATTTAAAACAACACCCTTACTAAAAATTAAATGAGCTATTGGAGGGAGCTACGAGGAAGTTCTAAGTAGTTACTTCCAAGAGGAAGAAGCTGTAAGTGAACATGAGGAATTTGTTAGCTATGAAGAGGAGTTCCCTAGGACACTGGAGTGGTTAATTGGATCTTCTTTCTCTAGAGACTGAAAGTACTTGGACACAAGGCAGGGGGATAAATTAGATGGGCTGATAAGGTCATTCTCTGGGACCTGAACATCATGAATATATCATAAAGAGGATTACTGTTGATATCAGAGGGGTCCTGTATGCCCCCCAAAGCCAGGGATTCGACTAGGCTCCTCGAAAATGTCCTTGACGGGAGACCACTGGGCACAAGCAACAATGCTGCCCACTAGTCAGACAATACCTTGAAATAGTCGATAAGTGCTTTTGAATACTTCACAGCGTGGTCCCTTTTGAGCCGAAACATCCGCCAGTACAGGAGAGCCAGGCAGCGGTAACTGCGGCGGAAAGAGAGAAATGGGTGCTGGGAGCATGAGTGTGTCCTCTGCTAACAAGACTTAAACAAAAACTCTTGTTGTTCGAAGGCAGCCCATATTTATTTCACGATTATGTATATGAAATATCATTATACTTATGTTTATGTCTGCTAAGTATCTGACCTTCCTTGTGTTCAAAAGATTAATTCAAAATTCCAAGGAGTTACACCATAAATACATTTACCACTAGATCCTCGCTTTACTGCTTCTTTCTTGGGGCTAAGGGACAGGCCATTTTCTTCTTCTGCCACTAGAGGGCAGTCTCTCTCCATGGGAGGAGTGAGGGAGTGCTAAGACACAGCTAGCTGTCACCATGACTGGGTGGTGAGTCTCTGGCCAAAGCCACCTTCCTTCCTGACTGCCCCCTGGTGCCCAGGACCTCAGCAGTGTCGGCGAAAGAACAGCTCTTTACCTGTTTGTATTCCCTTCACTCTTAAACTACTTTACTGGACTGGAAGTAGTTCAAATAAAGTAACAGGTACAAATGTCTTATAAGCAGAAAGAATTCAATGCTGAGAGTAGTTATTATTTTATTGTTTTATATTTATTATTTCCATATTAGTATTCTATCTTATATAATATGAAGTATTATTAATCATTATTAATTTGTTAATCCTAGTATGGAACTTTGAAAAGAACGCAGAAAGCCTTTCCTGAGACATACCCTCTTTTCTTTGGAGCTTTTCACTCATAATTATTTGCTAACTCAGATCTGATGCTGACATGCTGGAATGCCAACATACCACATATAACTTTCTAGTCTCTTCTGAGCACATCAAACTGCAGATGATGGAAAACTATCCAAGGACACTCTCCTCTGTGTATGTTGCTGTTACTTTCCTTAAGACTTGATTCTCTGCCTTGTAGATTAGGTTCTAGAGTAGAGTGTGAATCACTAGAGAGCAAAGAATGTCAGATTTCTACAGGTAGGTGTCCTGTGATTTGGGAGAGTGGGATGAGGTGTCCCAAGGAAATGTAATGGGGAAAACTATTATCCTCACATAATCAGTACCACTGTAATCATTACAGATATAGAAAAGATCTATTACATATTGGAACAGTTTAAAAGAAATTCTTCTATTATTACAGTGTAATGAACTTGTTCCTTAGACTGATGTGTTGAGAACTTCAGCCCATCATCTTGATTCAGCCACACTAATCCCACGTGTACACAGACAAGTGGATTATTTTGATTGTGTCTAAAGTGTTAAACACAAGCGAAATGACACTTGGCACAATTCACATTCAAATTATTAAAGCACAGACCTACCTGATTTTAAAGTTGGGTGTGCATACCCGCACACGCATAGGTACGTGCATGTGTGCACAGAGACACACACAGAGACATACACAATCACATAGAGTAACAATTATTCTTGTGTAATGGACCTGTTGATTCTCAATCACTGTGAATTCAGATCATGCATGGTATAGCAACAAGAAACAGTGAGGACTCTCCCTGGTCACCATTAGAACTGCATTTGGTTTTGCATGTCAGAAGACACTAGAAAAACGTATGCCTTTCAGCACCTGGTTTACCAATGAACATATACAAGGCTGAGGAAGGTATTTTTAAGCTGGTATCATGCACTCACCATAATGCAGCCAATTGTTTGTCCTCTGGTGTTGCATTGGGGCCTGAATGGGTTTTTAGTCTCATAGCATACCTAGGGGGAAAAAAAAGAAAAAAAAAGGAATTTTAAAAAAGCTTTCTCATTAATAATATAACATCTTTTATGATTGAAGTTCTCTTTGCCCAATAATTAGTTTTTCATATCACTTGCTGTTAATTCTTTCTCTCTCTCTTCTCTTTCTCTCTTCTTCCCTCCCTTCTCTCCTCCCTCCCTTCCTTCCTTTTCCTAGAGAGGGAGGGGGGAGGGGGAGAGGAGAGAGAGAATCCCCGCTGAGCATGGAGCCCGACATGGGGCTTGATCTTGGGACCCTGAGATCATGACCTGAGCCAAAATCAAGAATCAGGCACCCAACCAACTGAGCCACCCAGGTGCCCCATCTGTTAATTCTTTCTTAAAAGCTAGCTGATGCTGCCCCATTTCCCCCTAAGCATGACACTACTATGACAACTAGAACAAAATAACTTTTAGGACTATCTAGCCACTTTCTGCTCCTCAACAATACAAGTCCAAATGCTACAGATAGTTGAGAATGATACCAGATGTGTCAAGGTGACACATCCATTTTTACTAATTTAGACTTATGGCTGAGTGGCTGACAAGATGGAGTGAAGTTCAATCCTAAACCAATATCCAGAAAAATGTTCACTCCCTGTACTCAGATGAATGCTTGTATTTACGCCTTTTTCATTATTCAGGAACTCTTACTTTGATGGCTGCGTAAGTGTCCTATGTGCACAACTAGTGGCATTTATGCACTTTACTTAATCCCTCTTATTTCTCTAAATCAAGGAGACTATGGTCATTCCATTCTCCCAATAATATACCAAGTTACTTGCAGATTTTTTGAGAGAGCTGAGACAGTGGGTCAGAAAGTCCAGGGTTCAAATCTGAATTTAGCCTCAATTTCCCTACCAATAAAATAAGACTAATACTGCTGATCACATAGCACTGCTGTAAGGATAGTACTGGTAGAGGTCACTGTAAATGCTTAAGAAATGTTACTGTTATTATACTAGCTCCCCACCATGCAGATTTGTAGGGTCTCTGAATATATCTCCGTGCACAGTTTTCCTAGTGGTTGCTCTGGTTTTTTACAAATGGGTATGTGCCTTACTGCAGTTCACTGGTGTTAACATGTTCCACTTGGAGTGAAGAGTGGAGACTTTATTTCCTTTTAGGTCCCTTTACTTTACTCCCTTTTAAATAATGTTATCTTGAATATCAGCTGGTGGTATAATTTTTGTTTTCATCACTGAATAGGATTTGTAAAACTCATGAGGAGGATAGTTTATCACATGAATCCTTATCTCTGTTCTTCTGTTGTTCTTCCTCCTTTCTGATGCTTCAAGATTCCTTCATTTGTCATCTCCTTTCAGTTTGAGGAACTTCCTTTAGCCAATCTTTATAGGTTAAAAACAAGTATTTTGTTTTTCTTAGTCGGAGAATATTTTTTATTTCCTCTTCATCCCTGTATAATGAAGTTTCATTGAATCTAAAATTCAGTTTGAGGGTTTTTTTCTTTCAGCACTTGAAAAATGTCACGCCACTCTCTTCTTTCCTCCGTGGTTTCAGATGAGAAGTCTGCTGTCATATGAACTGGTGCTCCCCCACAGGTTATGTGTCATTTCTCTCCTGTTATCTTCAGGACTTTTTGGTTTTTGTTTTTAGTTTTCAGAAACATTGTTATGATGTGTCTTGGCATGCATTTTTTTGTTTTATCCTACTTGGGTTTTTTCTCAGCTTCTTATGCCTGTAGGTTTATGTCTTTTGCCAAACTTGGCAAGTTTCAGCCATTACTTCTTCAAATACTCTTTGAGTCCGACTTGCTTCCTCTCCTGAGACTCCAATGATACACATGTTGGATCTTTTGTCCCTGTGCTTGAGGATCTACCCATTTTTCTTTCAGTTTCTTTTCTTTTTGTTGTGCATGTTGGGTAAATTCTATTTTCTGTTCTCAGGATCACTAATTCTATCCTCTGTTGTTTTGTTGAGAAAGGTCTTCAAAAAGCTGTGACTGCCAGTTGACCTGGACCCTGTGAGCTGGACCCAGGTGACTGAAGGCTCCTCACCTCCTCCCTTGTCCTTGAAATGTGGGTTCTACTTGCCTTTTCTGCTCCCAGAGACTGCTGCAAGGATACACCTTGCGATAGTGATATGGCGTGGAGAATATCTGCACAGGGGGCTGAACCCATTTAAGGCCTCTATATAAATTTTAAGATCTGGCGCACAGGTGCAGGGATCCATTCATCTTCTGGCCACCCAAGTAAGTTTTCTTTGCTTATTAAACCTGCCACCCACCAAACTGGATTGGTCTGCCCCTTTCCTCCTGTGTCTCCGCACTCCCAATGTACAGAAGGAGGATTCAGATTACACATGGGAAGCTCTTGAAAGGGTTATACACCAACACATCTCTACTCTACTACTGAGCCCATTCAGTGAGATTTTTGTTTCTCCTATATTTTTCATTTCTGCAATTTATGTTTAGTTCTTTTAAAAAAATAACACATTTCTTTGCTGAGATTTTTGTTTCTTTCAAGAGAATTTATCAGTTTGTTGAAGCATTTTTATGATGGCTGCTTTAAAATCCCTGTCAGAAAATTCCAGTGTCTGATTCATCTTGGTGATTGGTGTCAAATGGTTGTCTTTTCTCATTCCAGTTGTTATTTCTTGTTTCTTGGTATGATGAGTGAGTTTCTATTGTAACTTGAACATTTGGCTCTTATGTTAGGAGACCCTGGGTCCTATCTAAATCTTTTCTTTTAAAAGGAAGTCACCCTGTTTAGGTTTAGCAGGCAGGTCCTGGCCTACTTCTGGGCTGTAGTTCCAAATACAATTTAATTTTCAGAGCCTTTGCCGTGCCATTTTGATTTGTGGTGCTTGGTATCTCCTGGGGAGAAAGGAATTCTCCACCTCTGGGGACAAAGAGGGCATCCTGAGCTGGACAGTTGTGATAAGATCTCCCTTGCCAGTGCTCCTAGCCCCCAGTGTTTCTCAGTGGGGGAGAAGAGTCTTAAGCCTGGTAGGCAACATGCAGATTTAAGGTGGTGAATTAATGTTACTTTCCAACTCAGATAAGAAAAATTTCTTTGTCTTAGTTTTCTAAGTAGTTTAAGGGATTCTATTCAGTCTGAGCTATCTAGAAGATAGATTATATTCTCCATCATGCAATGACACTTGCATCAGTGAACACACCAGAGTCCTAACCCTGGTGCAGAGCAAGTGTAGCACATCACACCTCCAGGTGTATTTGAGTGACATCAGGCTTTTATTGTTGTTTGCATTTGTTTATTTATTTTTTTAAATTTGAATGCCTTAAAGGGGGCCATGCACACTCCAGTTCACCATAGGCCCTCTGACTTGTTTATTTGTTCATTCAAATATTTACTGAGCACATACTACATTGCAGGAACTGTTCTAGGGATTAGGGATGTATCAACAAACAAACCAGAACACCCCCTCCCAATTCCCTGTGTTGGAGGCACTTGCATACTTGCATTCTAGGACACCTTACTTCTTTGTGCCCATCCAGTGTCACCATTTTCTTACGTGCTTGTGGATATGAGTCTGTGCCTTACTCTGAGGAAGCAATGGGAGAATCTAGGATCTCTTAGAGTAATTTTAAGTATTTTACTATGGTGATTTCTTGCCTTCACTGACAAAAACAGCACGCCATTTAAGAAAACAGAATGAGGAAATCACCAATACGTTGATGTAGTAGAAATATTTTAATAAGAAAAATGACTGAACAGTGTTGACGTTCAAAACATTAAAAAAAATTTAAAAAACATTATTAAGAGGTACTTTATGAAGATGACGTGTACTCTGATACTGAGATGAGAGTTTCAAAGGTTGGAAACTACTTACTGAAGGAAAGTGGTATACAATACCAACTTGCATCTTTGGGCCAATGCAGATCAAAAAGGTTATGACCTAAGATGGCTAGAAATCTTTCATCTGGAGTGACAGAGTAAATTCCTAATCTTAGGTTGGAAAGAATTCCAGAATTAGAAAAGCCTCTTAAAGTTAGTTTTGGAGAAGAATAATTTCACCTGTGGGTATTAAATATTATCCAAGCAGCTGAATTAACTAGAGACATAAACTGTATGACAAGGTTCTCAGTATGGTTCATGGATGAGGTTTTCTTAAGGGTTCATTAAAAACACATTAAAGATGTATATTTCTGGGTCCCCATGATGGAAGACAAGAGTCTCCCATCCATTCCATCGATGTGCCCATGTTAGAAACCCTGCTTCTGTTCACATTACATGCCTCAGCCCAGGTGAGGGATGGTGTTCCTATTCAGGTCTAAGAACAAAACATCAGTATCCTCTGAGACAGCATATCACTGGAGGGATTTCCTTTCCTAAAATACCCCTGAGTCTTTTCTCTCATTGAATACTCCTGAATCATTTACTGATGGAGTTAGGATTTTTATTATACTAACCTGAATCAGATTTTTTTTTTTTTAAAGGCAGTATAAAGGTGAAATTAGTTCAAAATCTGCCACTTCCCACCTGGGTGAGGTAGGCATGTCACATCTCACTCGGACTCAGCTTCCTTTCTGTAGCAATTGAGGGTTAGAAGAGCTCTCCTGCTCACTCACGAAGAAAGCAAAGGAAGCAGGGTGCGTGAAAGTGCCTTGCAAATCTTACATTCCTCTTTGTGAGGATGAATCTTAGTTCTTGGTAGCTGCTGGTGAAGGCTGGGATTCTTTTCTCTGTATTCAGAGTACTGACATACATTCCTCACCCCCTCCACTTCCCCAACAAGACACAGTGCTTACCTGATGAGCTCTACTGTTTCCGAATACATTGTATAAGGAGATTTGGATTCCATTGGGCCTTGTTCCATTGCGTTTCCACACTCAATAAATGACAAAGCTGCTTCAGCATAGTTCAAAGCCTTTCCAAACTTTTCCACCTGATCAACAGAGTTAATAGAGTGTCTTCCCTAAGTATAATTTTTTTTTAAACAGCATTGTCACATAGTCTATATGCTTTATTTGAGAAACCCGACTTTGAGTTCCAAAATCCTGTGAATGGAGCCGAGAGAAGAAAGAAATAGGATGCTTCCTTCTCCAGTTATTTTCACAAATTGCTACTGGCTTAGGGTAAGTGAATGAATGGTTACAGACAGATATGTCCCAAATCCATACAACAGATGCCAATCAGAATTGGTCAGAACTACATGGTTGCTCTAATTTCTCCTTCTCTCTTTCTAACCCGTAATTGCTGGGCAACTTCCATCCTTGTCCCTCCATGCTATGCTAAATAAAAAAAAAACTTGGGGGATTACCTCAAGTTGTCCAAACTTATATTAATTTCTCCCACATCAGTGAGGATATCTGAAAATCAGCATCATATTCTTTGGTTCTCATAAATCTGAACTTAATATCAAGTTCCTACTTCCATATATTGTTACTCTCTGTGGTAATTATGTATTCTAAATTCAGATTGCATAATCTTCCCAGTTTTCACATACTCATTCATCAACGCAAACAGAATTACACAAATACTCTATTATACTAGGTCTTGCCTCTAAAAACAATTCTCATTCATAATGGATACTGTAGAAAACACCAATGGAGAGCAAAACCCTCCCTCCATGGCAAACCAAGTTTTTAAAGAGCTTATAACCCTAATAGGCCATAGAGAAATATTTCTTGGCAGTGCTTTCAGACTAAGGAGGTCATTTCATTCAACAAGTATTTTCGACAGCACCCAGTTCTGTGCAGTGTGCACTTGATACACATAAGCTCCTTCCAGGAACCCAGAATACATCTGAAGAGAAAAAAATGTGCACCCACAATATAGTTCAAAGTACAAGGCAGTCTGTGATTAACTGAGAAAATGCAAAGCCAAAAGTCCAATGCAAAGAGATGGTAGGAAGGGAGCAAGTCAGGGGGTCAGAGAGGCTGGGGAGGCCTCGGGAGGAGACCTGAAAATGACAGTAGGAAGGAGTGGGTATGATTTGGCCGGGTTTGGTGAGGAAGCTGGAGGTGTGAGTAGCTGTGAGTGTCTGTGTGAGGCTCTGTGGCTGCAGGAGCCTGCGCTGGGATGAGTGAGGTGTGCTCAGAGGCTGGGAGGGCATCAGCCTGGATGGAACAGCATGTTGATAGGCAAGGTCACATTTGGTGACATGACACAGAAAGAACGATCTTGGTAAACCTAGGGTGATTCAGGAGGAAAATTGCACTCTGCTTTAATATTTGGTGCTCTTCTCTAATAGTGACCACGCATCAGCTTCTTCAGGTGACCAGAACCCTCCACCACACTGTGGGGTTGTGAGGAGAAGAACTGGACCTTCCATTTCCTTTGTCTATTTTCTGATAACGCTCCTTATCTCCCCTGCACCCCTGTGTCCCTAGGCAGAGATCTTCATACAAATAAATGTTTGATTGGCAACATCGTTAGCACTGGGAGAGGGGTACGTTTCTGGTTTCAGCCATCTCCAACACCAAATACCCTGAGGGCATTTGAAATGCCTTATTCATCTCTGGCACCTTAATGCCAGTTAGGAATGCTGGAGGGGAACAGAACTGGAATTACTAGGTAGGAAAGAGTCTCTTTGGAGGAGACCGTAAGATGGAACAACCATGTGATCGCTCTTAGAAAAAGCTCGAAGTTTTCTATGTCTTGCCGGGAAGAGTCAAGCTTTCCAAAACAGGAGATTATCTAACTAAGAAAAGTGTTTTTTTTTTTTTTTTTTTTTTTTTAAACATCAAGTCATGGTGACTTTAGGGTCTTATGTGCAGCATAATAGTTTCTGTGTTATACAGTTTCAGAGGAAGTATTAATTTTGGCAGATATACAGGCAGAACAGGAGTCTTTTTGAAAAGGGATTTGATCCTGGGACCAAGCCAAGGGCTGGCCAGGCTAATAAGAAAGAAAAATGCAAACCTAGATTTTTTTTTTTTTTTAAGGAACAAAATACTACCACCCACTGACTCCATTGCCTCTAGTTACTATTCAAACCTTAGAACTAAATTGAAATATTCATTTATCCAGGACTTTCTCCCAGTCAGACATTATTGGTTGAAGTCATAATTTATTGGCTATGAACACTTGATTATATAAACATTTCTCCATTTAACAGACCCAGCCATCCCTGTAATAGATTTTATAATTACCCCAGCTATATGGCCCCAGTGATGAAGCTGCAGTACAAACATAATTTGGAAGAACATATCTGGAGAGAAAAGGGTCTTACCATTGCATCTGCTTTATGCTTCATCCGTTTAGCTTCTTGCATAAAATAATCTGCACTGCGTGGCCTACAGGAGAGAATATTAAATGACATTATTGTGTAAGCGCAAGATCTTTTGAAAATATTCTTCCCTTTTACTCAAACTTGAATCACAATTTTCAAAGTCTGTTTAATATAGAATCAAGCATTTTTGCATTCCCAAATTACTGTGTATATGTGAAGTATCACAATTCTTTTTCTCTTAAATTAGCTATTCAAAACACACTCAATATATGCAGATAGTTTACATTTATAGTGACTTTAACATGGTTCCCCAGTGCCTAATTTGTGAATCAGATTTCTTATTGCATGGTTAAGAAAACAAGTAAAAAATCTTATTTTACACGATATTTGTATACAACAATCCCTTTTTAATGTAAAGATCATAAATATACCTTATAATAACTGTATGGATATGTATGGATGAGTATATGTTTACGTATTCTTATGAAAGTATGTGTCATTTATATGCATAAATACAGTTGCATGTATCTATATATAA
Source organism: Mellivora capensis (assembly GCA_004024625.1). Classification (NCBI taxonomy): domain Eukaryota; kingdom Metazoa; phylum Chordata; class Mammalia; order Carnivora; family Mustelidae; genus Mellivora; species Mellivora capensis. Next base: position 89,744 of record PISX010001355.1, on the reverse strand, counting down.
TTATTTTAGAGTTTCCCCGTGGAACATGAAAAGAGGTAACACTGTATCATTATATTTCAGTTGTAATGAAGTTAATTGTAAAGAGATGTCTACCTTGTAACAATGCAAACATGGCATGTATTCTCCAGAGTTCTGATTAGCTAGCTGGTAAACATTAACAGCAGACATGTGCATTATTAAAGCAATAACCCTGGCCAGCACTAACTCTGCTGGGAGATGAAGGTAATTCATACAGAGACTGATCCCAGTGTGTGTAATGACTCCAAATGCTAAGCTACTCATCAGACAGTACCTTTAAATGCTTGGTCTGATAGATTTTTAAAAATCTGCATACTCTAGGTATGATCCGCATAAACTTTTTTTATATAATGGGTCTTTATATAATCAATAAACTTGACCTATTCATGAATATCCAATATAAGTCAGGATTCCCCAAATGAGAGGTAAGATGTAAATAGTGATATTAATCACAGAATGACTCACCTATTGTTACATACTTATTCTGAACTCACTTCTTTCAGATTCTAATAGGTCTTTTCCCTTACCGCAATATTAGGTGGTCAGAGCATCCTTTTACTCAAAGGGGATTATCAAAAATGCTTGGAAATGCCATGTGCACCATGACAATCCCAAAAGTTTATCCTCATCTTAATGGTTTTAATCAATTAAACAAATAAACAAACCATTTAGTTTCAAGTGCAAATCATGGAGGTGAGAAAAGGACCTTGGTTTTCTTTTACTTCCCCATAAAACATTGTATTACTGTGGTAATGTGCTGAGAATATTTAACTTTTCCAATAAAGAAATAAGGAACATAGTTACAGAATTTCCTTAATGTGTAAAATGAAACTCTCCGTCTTTGGCTCACCATCCCTCTATCATTCTTGCCATTAGGCCTGAAACCTTTCCTTCTTCTCGGGAGTGGGGGTCTCCATGGCAGTGGGGCCTGAGGTGTCCTTCATAGGAAGGCCCTGCTCCTACTGGCTCTGTTTCTCTAGTTCATCTCCTAGATGTTCACACTTCTTCCATTTGAATGGGTTTTAGTTGGCTTTACGTGTGGTTTTTCCCTTCCTTGCCCACGCATTGACCTTTGAACACATACTGAATACTGGTCTTAGACTCCAATTCTGAAATTTAAATACGTGTTGCTACTGTCTTTGTTTTTTCATGGACTTCATGTTTCAGAGCAGTTTTAGGTTTACAGCAAAATTAAATGGTAAGTATAGAGAGTTGTCATATACCTCCTGCCCCTCTCCCACCAGCCTCTCTTACCTTCCTTAACATCCCCTACCAGAGAGGCACATTAGTTAGAACTGATGAACCTCCACTGGCATCTCATTACCAGCCAAAGTCCATAGTTATATTAGGGTTCACTCTTGGCCTTGTACGTGGGGTATAAGAAATGTATAATGATGTTTATCCACCATTACAGTATCATAGGGAATAGTTGCATTGTCCTAAGAATCCTCTCCATTACTTTTTGTTGTGTTGTTGCTAAATGTCCCAGCATAGAAGGGCAGACCTTACCTCTAGCCCACACCCAGACCTGACTCCTGAGCTTCAGATGAGTTCACAGAACCTATCTGCTCAGAAGAGGAGTTCCAGTATCTTCATCCATTCCTCTTCCCTGTTATCAGATGTTGTGAGTGCATTCTCCTTGTAAAGATCCTTCCTTTCCTTATGGACCACATCAACCACCCAGGCCTGGCTTTCATCACCTCTATTGACCTCTAGTTTTACTTCCCTCCAACCTATTCTGAGCTTTAACCCTTGACTGTGTTTGTAAAACATGGCTTTCATTACATCACCATCCTACTCACAGACCTAAAATCAATCTCCAGCTCCCAAAGAATCAATCTCAGTTTAGCCCGCCAAAGATCTTGCCTAACCCCCTGAAGTGTACCAGTGACTCCCCAAGGCCCTCAACCACAGCCATAGGTGTCTTCCTTGCTGTGGTGTTTACATGCCATCTCTGTCTTAGAACCTCTCTGCTCATCCTCTTCCTCCCACCTGGAACATTCTGCTCATTGTGTGCACATTCACTGAGTGCTCTTTATGAGTTAACACTCCCGCAAATTCTTATGCCGTGAGATCCTCTTGGTAACTTGATCCATGCTCATCTCTGTCCTTCCTGGATGCCCCTTCCCGTTACATTACACTTTTAGACATTTAATTACCTCCTGAGCTGTATGGCTAAGTCCTGGCATGTGGGCAGCTCTGTAGCTGGTAACATTTTCAGCAGGGCCTATGCTGTGGACATCTTTGATCTTCCCCACCCTATAGTTTTAGGCACATGGTAGAAGGTCCATGAATCCCCCCTGAATAGCATTGAATTCATTTTTGAGCTTAGAAGAGAGTGGTGGCTTCTGATGGGGTGCAGCATCACAGCCAATAAGCCAGAGAATGTCTCCATGGCAACTTGAAATTCTCCACATCATTATTGACTCCACACGCTAGTATATGAGTTTGGTCAATCTTTTTTTGCCTGGTTTTGCAAACCTTTTCACTAATAGATCATCATTTCAAATGCACTTCATTTTCATGAAAGGATTCTCCTGGCAATAAGGTATGGCATCTTAGTTTCAACTAGCCTTCTAACTTACCCTTAGGGATGGCAGTGTCTCCTAATTCCTCATTCATGTTCCTTAATCAACACTGTTCTCATCTGCAGCCTATGAATGTACTTTTTAGACCTGATACAGAGGCTGAGTCACAAACTCTCACAATAGTGCACATGGATAAGTAACACATCTAATTTTCTGACTGTATGATAGCAGCTGACACTAACCTGAGATGCTGGGAAAAAAGTGTACCATCCAGAGGCCATTTACAAACACATTAGTTAGAATTCTTATCTTCGCATGTAATGGAGGGCTCACTACACTGAGTCACTGAAGATTGCCAGATGATTGGCTCATTTCCTCCTTTCAGGTGATTTCCAGTGCCCTGCTCCTAGACCAGAACATTACAGAGGCAGTGGGGCCAATGGGACGCCACCAACACTGTCCAGTAGTGTAGTGGGCACATGCTATCATGAAGGCATCACTCTGACGGCAATGTACAAGTCAGGAGGGACGCAGAATTGTCATCACCACTGTGGCAGTTACAGACTATAACTTGGCCAAGTCTTTTCTACAATAAAATCTAATTATTTCAGTGTTCAAACAGATCTGTGATCCAATCTTCTGTTGTTGTTTTTTTTAACATGAAAAGCCTCGAGTTTTCTTTTTTCATTTAGATAATAACACTTCTCATATTGTTTTTTTCACAGTAATGGTATTTTATGATGATACATCAATGAACCTAACAGAAGTTCAATTAAACATCATACACGTAACTAACTGTGTATCTTCAGTTCTTCAGAAATGGGGTTTGTGAGTGATCTTTTTAAAAGCCAAGGCTTAGCCATGTGTATCTTTGTTGTAAGAGCTCTCTGCAACAAAAAAAAAATCTCAACACTTGATCCAAATAGAATGTTTTTTTTTCTCCTCACCCTCCCACTACCCCACCTATAAACACGCAGCCTTAGTTCTGAGCAGCAACAAGGTTTGAGCCACCCTGGTATTTCTTCTGGCAGAGAAGCATTAAAGCTACCTTGCTTTTTGTTCTGCTCCAAGGCTGAGATAGAGTTGAATGGTCTCCCATGGAGAGGCTGGCAGCCTTCTTTCTGTAATTCCTACCTCTGTGAGATGCACCCCCCACCCCACCCTCCCTCTCCTTCCCCCACAGCAGAGCCGCCTGTTTTGTGAAAACTGGCAGGGATGGGAGCTCAATGTGTTTGAACAAACAGGTTCCTTGGCACAGCAGAAATCTGGATAATTTTCTTAGGGAAGTTGGAGTCCAATCAGACAGATAGGCAACTGCATACCAAATGAATTCATCAACCGAGATCCTGTCAGCTTGTCATCTGATAAGTCCCATGGGTGTTACTGTGTCCCTCAGCTTTGAAGTACTTTCTTCACAAAGAAGGATGTGTAAGAAGTTAGGCACAGGCAACTCCCTGCTTTCTCAAAGTTTTCAGTACAAGCCACTTGGCTTTTACGAAAGACCTAGAATGGTTTTTGCTAATCTGGAGAGGATCTTAATGCTTCCGAAAAAAAGCCTTACTGTACTAGGGTAGGTCTCTCTTCCAAGTGAAGTAGTAGTGCAAGGTGAGCTCTCGGAAAGCTGGGATACTCTTTGCATTACACAATTTTGGCTTACAAATGGTTTCATAGGAATGCTCTACCTTTAGCTAGTGGGGGAAACTGTAATTCTTTTTAATCCACTGAAGTGAACATGATTTAGGAGGGCACTTCAGAGTCAGGGTCTTTGGCAGGCTGGGATTGACTTTATGAGTGCTTCTAGAAGGAAGCAGGTAGACTGCATTTAAGCAGCAAGGATTCAAATGCACTTTCGGTTTCCATTAGCATGATGCTGGCTGGGGCCTCAGGGTCTCCAGAGCCTGGCTTCTCAGAAGCACAAGTGATCACTCATTGTGTCTCATGCAGGCCATGGGCTCCTGCCCATGACTGCTTCTCTCCTGGTCACGCACAGAAAACAGCAAGTTTTCTGGGATGCACAAGCTAAGTGTAGCAGGTTTTTGTCATTAAATCAAAAGCCATTTTCTATTGAAATGGAAACTCATCACTTTGTTGTTCTTCTCTGGGTGTGACATTTAAAATAATTTTACAAAACTCTTAAAATGATCAGAGAACTAAGATTTCAATCAGGGAGGTCTGAAGGCATTGTCCTTCACTACTCCCCACCACTCTAAGCTTAGTCTTTTTCCTTTTTTTTCTCTCTCTCTCTGTTATCTCTGTTTCAGTTAGAACAAAATAACTTGGCGGAGAGACTGGGATCTCATAAAGTAGAGAATTACATATGAAGAACATAAAGGTGTACTAATGGGGGGGCACCTGGGTGGCTCAGTCGGTTGTATCTGCCTTCAGCTGAGGTCATGTTCTCAGGGTCCTGGGATCAAGTACCGCATCAGGCTCTCTGCTTGGAAGGGAGTCTGCTTCTCCCTCTTTGCCTCCCTCTGTGCACTCTCTATCACAAATGAATAGATAAAATCTTAAAAAAAAAAAAAAGGTGTAGTAATGGTCTACCAGGAAAGGTGGGGAAGGGGGACCTTCTAACTTAGCTTTTTCTGACTAAATCATGCCACAAGAGATCTGACATTTTACGTATAAGACTCTTCCTATCCTCTAAAAAATTAAATCCTTTTAGCTATAGATTTGCTGAGCATAATTATATCACAAATGCCAATCCTTCTTCCTTCCTGGCCAGCCACATTTCACACTCCATGGCCTTCGGCACCACGTGGCTGAGGGAGTCTTTTCTCAATGTCGGGGGGTTTAAGTAGCTGGGCTCCTGTTACGGGTGCCACAGGGACAGATGGAATGTTTGGTGGTTGTAATGAATGTGATGATCGTGACTGACTCTTCCTTGTGAAATATGGGCAGGAGACAGTACATCCTTCTGGGAGCAGCAGGCAGTCCTGGCAATCAGGATTTGCTGGCTCCCCAACACAGCAATATGGTTGCTGGGAAAGGGGACTTGATTTCCCAGCCAAGCATTTCACCACTCAGCTCTGCTCAGGACTTCTGTACTGAGGCCTTCACGACACAGTTGTTCTCTCTTGATGTTCCTGGGCCAAGAACTCCCCTGTCACTAATTATGACACAAAGTAATCTGCAGCTCATGGCTTCACACTAATAAGATCAGTTTCTAGGCTTTGAGATGAATCAAGTGCTGTCACTTATTGACATAAATTCTTACAGATTTTTTTTTTTTAACAAAAGTTTGGCAATCACACCAGCATCACCTTAAAACCGTGGCTGTCAAGTAGTGAATGTCGAGCATGGCTAAATGTTGGGGAGGAGGTGCAGCCACTCTGCCACCAATCCGAGCCTGCAAATTACGCAGAAGAAGCTGACCTGGATCACATTTTTAAAAATAAGTGTTATTTTGTTTGGTTCCATCTACATCCCGAAGACATAAACTGGTGCCTGTTTAATTGGTAAGTAACATAGGAGAAGGGGTTGAGAAGCCGTGAATTTAAATTTACCTGCATATAGATTCCTTACATTCAC
>PISX010001355.1:0-83567 GCA_004024625.1 Mellivora capensis | reverse complement strand
GTGGCTTGTCTGTTTGGTTCACTGCTTGTGGACGCCTTCAGTGAGGAGAAGTCGAGGAAAGTGACAGGAGCCAGGTCCTTGTCTGTCAACAAGGCTGCTGGTGGGGAAGCTGGTGTAGAACAGAGAGGACCAGGAGGTGGAAGTTTTGGGGTCCCAAGGCACCTTCCTGGAGAAGCCAGCCATGTGCCTCCCTATGCCCTGAATTAATGACTGAGGATTAATTAATTTCATATCTTAACTCCAGCCAATGTACCTGGCCCTTAGTAAATACTCAGCACATATGAACTGGACCTGGGAGACATTCTGCATCAGTTTGGGTGACTTCCTAGTCCAGTCATCTCTTAAGGGACACAGATTTTTATTGTTTTAAGGAAGAGACAATGCCTAGTTTTGCTTTTCAAGCTTCAAAGATCTTCCCAAGACTTTCTTAGTTCAGTGGTCGACTGGCTGTTGGAGTTGCACGTTTACTTTACTGTTAAGGATTTCAAATCAACTGGGACACATGGCAATTGGAACATGACATCTATCTCTCCATATGATGGATATGTAAGAGAGCTTTTTTATTCCATTATATCTATATCCGTAAAAAGAGAAACAGTTTTATTGTAGCTGTCAGTCAGAAAAATTATACATATTGCTAATGGGAAGACATTAGCTTCGTTGACACAGAAAGTGAAAAAATTATATTCGCAATAGCCCCAGCAGTTTGAGAAACATTTCCTTTTGTAAGTAGTCCGAGAAACTGCAGATCAGAGAACGACCATTTAGTTGTCACTGTTTCTGACTTAGCTTTTTGGTCCATATACTGGAAAATTTCTTATATGTAAATTTTCCATATGTATGTATAATAACATTGTATTAATATATGTGATACCATGGTGTGTGTGTTTAAATATCATGCCCTTAACATCACCTGCTGGAAATGTTGGATGTTTTAAGCACTTTAGGGTCTAATACACATTATGTTTGATCGCATTGTTAGATTATGGCTTCTGAATGCAAACTGCCACGTTGTCATCAGATACAATTTTAATCTCCTGTTTTTACAAATTGTTAGAGCTCATGAGAATGATTTATACCACCAAACCCTAATTATGTATGTGGTTGACCGAGGGACTGTCCTCCCGTCATATGCACCCACCCCAGGGATTAATTACCACCTCCCTCACTTGATGCTTAGGGCAGTGGAGAAACCAAGGGAAGGTGAGGTGGTGAGGGCCAGAAGAGTGTGCTGGGGCTGAGTGCATCTGCAGGCGCCATGGGAAGAAGAGAAAAACATTCGCCCTCCTGGGCCACTCTTAAACTTCCATAAATCCAATTATCCTGGAATACGTTCAGTAAGTGGAACAAACAAAAAATGTGGATTTGGCTTTCAACTCCCCAATTCTGTGCCCTTAATTAGTTCACTGAAGTCCAAGCATAAATTCAGGACTATAACTTCATATTCTCATTTCTTGAGACGGCTATGGGGTGAATAAATAGAGCATGTCTATTCCCTGGGTGAAGTCAGGGCCGGAGAAGTGGTTGGGTGGAAGATGGGGATAAAGGAGTCATTACTTCTGCCCAGATGGTCGCTCTCAGGAGATCTCATCTAATAGGGTCTTAGGAGAACCTCTGGGAGAGAGGTTATCATGATTACCATTTTCCCAGTAAGGTCGAAGACATTCGGCACCCTTTACTTTTTCCAGTTTTGGGTGGGGTTAGTGGATTATAGTCTGTCCCCTCAGACTGTAAGCAATGAGAGGACAGGATGACTCAGTGCTGCACACTGTTCCACCCTGGGATTTAGTGGGGAGCCCACACAACAGACATGCACTGGATGTGTGTTAAATAGTTAACATCAAAACCAGGATTCAAGCCAAACTCTTGAAACCGTATCTTCTGTCTTCCAGACTTGTCCTGGACACATATTTATTTTCCTTAAGAGCCTAAATAATTTCCAGTATCATTTTATCACTTCTCCTTTATCATTTTCAGAATCTCAAGAGCATCCCAGGATGTTATTTTTATTCCTCTTCTTCTCCTGTTTCTTGTCCTTTTAAATTGATGCTGGGAATAGAAGCAATACTTGGGGTTTCAGGGGCTATGGCTGGGAAGGATGACAGGATATTTATTTTCCCATTTAAGACCTGTTTATGCTATTATAAAGAATATAGCATTTTAGAAGGAAATAAACCAGGAGTGAATTGCTATTATTCTTTGCCCATTATAATTTACTAAAACAAAAATGCTTCTCTTTCTGGTAGCATACAACCGCCAACAGCCCAAAATGCAGGTACTCAGGAATGTAAGGCTCATGAATGCCATTTGCCTTAGCTTCCTGACATCCTGGATACAACCCCAGTAGCTCTGGCTGTTGTAGCCTTTCAAAAAGCCCATGAGGACTCAGAGGTGCATTCAAAGTCAAGCTCCAGTTCCCTTTGAGAAAGCAACATTCACCTGACCAAGTCATGCATATAATCCTCCTACCCGTGGAGTTTCTGTATTACCTTGCCCCTTACCATATCAACAAAGAGTCTACACTCACATATCATCGAAGACAAGTTTCTGCCTCTTGCAGTCCCTGTGGCCGTTGGCACCTGGAGACCATGGCTCTGTCTGTGGCCGTGACTTGTGGAGAACATTTTCGGAATTGTTGTGAGTGGCCTTCTAAACAAAAAAACAACACACCAGTCTTTCAGAAACCTGCTGAAAGGGCAACCAACCCACTATTTTGTGTTCTAGGTTAGAACTGATGATCTAGGTTAGAACTGAAGAAATATGTGTGTTCCAATTCTCATGCTGAGGGCTTCTACATGCGTTGTCAAATGGCATTCTTGTAACAGTATCAGAAGGGAAGTTCTTAATGACCCGCTCTCACAGATCCAGAAACTGAGGCTGGCTGAAGTTAAGAAACTTGCCCAAGTTCAAATAACTACTGTGGGTCAGTGACACCCAGGGCTTAGGACTCAAGCCCCTACTTTTCCCAGTTGGCTAGACCAGTGGTTCTCCAAGGTGATGTCTGCATTAGAATCATCCTGGGGAGTGCTGTCAATACACAGACTGCTGGACCCCCACCCGTCCAGAGCTGAATTTAGCAGGTGTGGAGTGGGGCCTGAGAATATCACATTTCTAGCAAGTTCCAAGTGATGCTGATCCAGGAGCCAAGCTTTCAGAACTGCTGGCTTTATAATCCCTCTCAAAAGAGAATTCATTCAGGTCACAAGTGGACTGATTCTCATGACTGTCCGTGAAGAGCAGGAAAAGCCAAAGGGAATAACTAGAAATTATTTAAAATGTGTTTTTAAAAGGAACACTATTGATCTGTGGAAAAATTAAGAAATCACATTCCCTGGAGATTCAAATATTTATAGAGCACCTATTGTGTGCTAGACCCATGAATCATAAAGCAACTGTCTTTGATTACAAAATTCAAACGGTTTCTTCTGAAATAATTAAAATGTGTTGAGTGTGTATGAATGCTTCTTTAAATATGGACTGATTTTACATGTAGTCAAGCTTCTTGGTTGTAAGAGCCCCCAGGCCTCTGCATTCCTTTTTGGCACTCACGGTAGCCATTACCAATGTGTGTGATTTCCTGTCTATGTCATTCTGCCCAGCCAGACTGTGAGCTTCCCACAGGCACAGACTAAATCTGTTAGGTCATCACTGGATCTCTATTGCTTGGCACAGTGCCTGGCACACAGTAAGTACTTGCTCAGTAAACATCTGTTTGGTGAAAAAAAGAATGACTGAATAAAGTCTGTAATTATTTTACAATTCTCTGGACATCATGGTTGCTTTTATGTTAGGATCTAGAGGTGAAGAAACGTTTTGTTTGTGTTTTGATTTGAATTGGTAGTTTTTTTATTCCAGTTTTTTCTAGTAAGGCCTTAGACTCTTTGAGCCTAGAACTAAAGGTAATTGTTCTCAAATAAGGGTGTATCAGCGGGTTATTAATTTCCTGATGTTACAAGATTTTGGCTCTTGCTGGACCTTCTACCAACTATTTTACCTTGGGATGGAACATTAAATACTGCCTCCCCCCATCCTTCTTTGCAGAGCCCTATTGTCATGTCTCATCTCTCTCCCTGCCTCACAAAGCCCTGCTGGTATTGACAGCATGGTGGTGACGTGAGAGAACTTGGGAGGATGTGCCCCAGAGGATGTATGATCCAGAGCCACCAGTTGTTAGAAGGAGTGGCCATAAAGAGGAACTAACATGTAGAGTTAATTACATAGGTATCTGTAGGTATCAGTTCTTCAGATAACACCAGCTCATTTAAATCTTCTTACCACCGTTTTGCCAATGAAACCAGCTCAGAGAGATGAAGCAACTGGCCAAAGTCACATTTGGACTAGAAATGAGGTCCACAGTCTGTGGACCCCAGGCTCCTGCCCTTCTCTAGGGCAACACAGGCAGCTGGAATCATCCCTGGAAAAGTTGCTGGAAAAGAGGTGGTGGCCTGGTCCCACATTTTGGCCACTACACTTGTCACTGAAATTGGAATGGGAAATCCCATAGTTTTGGCCTAGAGTTTCAGTCCCAGATTTAACTCTGCCCTGGGGTAAGGAATCTTCCCAAATGAAAGGGCTGGTTGGTCCCAAACTCCCAATTTATAGTGTCTCCAGACAGTAATCCTTTGGGGTCATTTCTCTTCAGAGTGGGAAATGCAATCCTACAAAGAGGCATCCTAAGCAGAAGAGGCTTACAATGTCTCCTCTGGTTTCTTCTTCTGTCGTTCTCTATGGGAAGAGGTAACGGGGTGTGCTGGTTCACCTGGACTTTCCAGAGCAGCATTTAGGGATTCTTACGGGACCTCAAGCATGTGTTTAGACTGTACCGGACTGGAGGCAGATGAGTATAGGGGTGTGCTCAATTTCATTTTTATTTTTGTCAGGAAAGGAAGAGAATCAACATACCGTGAGGTCTCCGGCGTGAGACTGCAGCTGGTTCTCAGCCTTATGCTTTTTGTTGGAGGAGGCAGAAGTGAACAAGCCACTGCCATTTGATCTGCTGGAAGAAGTTAAGTCCTCGCTGGAATATTTGTGTTTAGATGCATCCGAGAGGGGTGAGATGGGTGACCGGAGCATTTTTTCATTTTTATTTATTGGTATTGCCAAGCTGAAAAAGGAAATCACAGTAATGGAATGTCACACAGTCAGCACAGGGAAAGGTAAATGTTTTTATATATGACCCAAACCTCCTATTTAAAATGTACTGGTAGGAAGGTGTTTATTGGGAATTATTATATCAGGAAATAATTTTATGGCCTTAGGACCATAAAAAACAATAAGTAAATTTTACTCATTGTTTCCTTACTCATCTTATTAGGATGAATAATAATTCTAGTGCTAAATGACTAACACTAGTAAGACTTTCATTTTTCTGGGTTTTTTATCTGAGAATCTCAAAACACTTAACAACTTACTATTTTTCTAACATGCCTAAGTAGCAAGTAATGGGAAAGTCAATCACATGATATATGAGTTCTCCACCTGTAAAAGGGCTTTTTTTTTTTTAGGATTTTATTTATTTATTTGGTAGAGAAACACAGGGAGAGAGGGAACACAAGCAGGGGGAGTGGGAGAGAGAGAAGCAGGTTCCCCGCTGAGCAGGGAGCCCGATGCGGGGCTCCATCCCAGGAGCCTGGGATTGTGACCTGAGCCGAAGGCAGATGCCTAACCAACTGAGCCACCCAGGAACCCCTGTAAAAGGACTTTTAATAACACCTGAACTTGTACTAATTATTATATGAAGAATATAACACCTGAACTTGTACTAATTATTATATGAAGAATAGCAGAATATAACAGAATAATAATAGATATAATAACAGAATTATAATAATAACAATATTATTATATTGAATAATAATAATAATAATAACAGAATAATCTGCAAAGTGTGAGGCCAACTTTCAGTTGTTAGGTTTCTGGGCTAACCAAACATTCATCAGAATAAACACAGAACAGAAAACTGTCATTAAAAGTTACATTTGCCGGGGGTGCCTGGGTGCTTCAGTTGGTTAAGCATCCAATTCTTTTTTTTTTTTTTTTTCCATCCAATTCTTGATTTCAGCTCAGATCATGATCTCAGGGGTTGTGAGACGAAGCCCCGCACTGGGCTCTGCACTGGGTGTGGAGCCTGCTTAAGATTCTCTTTCTCTTCCTCTGCCCCTCACCCCTTCTAAAAAAAAAAGTTACATTTTCTGATTTCTAGTTCCTTATTTCACATCCAAAGTTAATTGTTTATGCCAGAGGAGGACAACTGCCATATAATTTCACTTTTACATACAATCTAAAAAACAAAACAAATGAACAAACAAAAAACTGAAACAGACTCATAAATACAGAGAACAAACTTGTGGTTGCTGGACAGAAGGGGGTGGGGGGAAGAGGATTAAGGAGTACAAACTTCCAGTTATAAATAAGCTGTGGTGATAAAAAGTCAATAATACAGTAATAATTTTGGATGGTGACAGATGGTGACCATGCTTATCATGACGAGCATTTCATAATGTATACACAGATGTTGAATCACTACATTGTATATCTGAAACTAACCAAATATTGTATGTCAACTATACTTCAATTAAAACCAAAGATCCCACAAACAAATGAATAAAACTATTGTCTATCCCTGCATATAACTCTCCCCCAGAATTAACCATCAGAGAAAGAGTCACCTATATTTGAATCTTTGCTATGTATGTTAATATTGATGGGCTTGTCTCCATTACTTTACCCTGAAAAAAAAAATGAGGGAAGACACATTAACCTGAAATAAACACTGCTAATTTGGGATGCTCAGAGAAGTCACTTGACATAGATACTTAAAAAAGGGTAAATCCATTTAACAAAGACTTAGTCTCTAGTCCTGCAATTATTACTTCTTAATTGCATGTGTTGGCTATCACTGCAAACAAGCCATTAAAGTCACTTCAAAAAGCAATTTCTTTAGTTGGTGGTCACAGTGTAGAAATTACAAACACAGGCCTCTAGAACAGATAGTAAAGCCAAAGTTTTTAATGTTAAAATAACAAGGTTCTTTGTGTTATGCAAATAGATCTGGGTAGGGACAGAGTTTCTGGTGATAGATTTCTGGTTCAAAAAGTACTGTGCGTCTAACAACCCAGAAGTGAGATGTGTTTTGGAAAACTCCCTTGGGCAAATCAAAAGTGGCTCAGGGATGATGAAAACACTGATGTTGTAGATGTGAACAGTCTGTACATAATTGTGTCTTGACAAGTAAGCAAAGAAAGTAATATTTCTAAATCTTTATTATTTTACATATTATGTGGTTTGAAATGTTCACAGAAAATCAAATTATTACACTAAACATTATCATGGACATAGGATTATTTCTTCTCCATCATTCTAAGTTTACATACTCAAGTTGACCAAACCAACTTTATTTGGATCTCATCTTTGGGATAGCTGATCCCCTTATATACATTCCTGAGATGCACAGACCACCTTTCTTAGAAAGAACTGGAAGCACTTTTATATGCATGGGTAATTATGTAACATGAATAAAACTATCTGAGCTAGAGGCTCTGCCAGACAAAGGCTCTAGAACAAGAGCTTTTATCCTGGGGTCTCTGAATGTGGATGGGAAAAAGTTACAACTTTTCAATGAAATGGAACATTTCCAGAGTAGTGGTTTAGCAGGAGTGGTGCCAACAATGCCTGTGATTGTGTCATCAGCAGGTAATCACAGATATTCTCATGTCATGTCACAGCAGTTGCAGACATCTTGAAATATTGCTTATATTTGTCTTTGTTGCTACTTAGATATTATGGCAGTTACTGGGATCTGCTAGAAAGGTTTTCAGTGCATTAACAAAGAAGCACATTTACAACTATATCACATATTTAAAAGATGTTTTAGTGCCACATTTCTCCTATTCACATTTCCCCAGGATTCTGGGCACCCACTAGGCACAGTGCCACCCACTAAGCACAGAGCACTGTGGGCTAGGCGAGGCCAGCTTACACGCTTACTCTCCCTCTTGCTCAGACCTTCAGGAGCCCTCCTCTTCCTTCCCAAGGTGACTCTCACACTGCAGTGGGCCTGTGCTTGTGTGTCCTCACTCTCCAATTTCCTCTTGGAGGTTTAGTACTGCTCTACATCTTCTCCTAACCTTTCAGTTTACATTTTTATGTGTTGTGCTGAAACATTAATCTCCCCTTAAAAATTCTATGTACACAGTCAGGGAGAGTGAGGACTGTCTTGGCAGAGGAAAAGTGGTTTCTGAGCTGTGGTATTTCTAAATGGAAAGAGCATCTATGACTGATGATAAGCTACTCACTTCTAATAAATACTGGGGACCTTGCCTTGCTAGAAAGCCATTTGTCAGAGAGGGAATTTGGTGCAATGTGGGTCCATCTGGAACCCCTTTAGAGGAGTGACTTAGTGCCATTTAACCTTGGAGACACAGATCCTGTCTAATGCCATGATTTTAGTCTATATCCAAGAGATTAAATTCAGTTTATATTTTTTCATTCATGTTAATAAGCTTAGTGTTCTTATGGGTTTAGTGGCTATTAAAATAATGGTTTGAAAATTCAGTTATTGAGTTTTCAGAGGGAAGGTGTATCTTTGAGAGCACAGAATGAGTATAACTAGTAACCAGTCTTTTGTTAAAAAGGAGTCCTGACAGTGGCCCTGGGGTTGTGACAGGAACACACATCCAGTTAGCCTTAGGTCAGTTAAATCAAGGGAAACAAGTCTGAAGACCCAGACCAGAGCAGTCATTAAAAGATCTGACTCTCCTCCAATATGGCACCTACCTTTTAGACCCAGAGATCCTTTGGGCTTACCTCTACCTTCAGTGGAACATGCATACCTGTTGATATTCATGCTGCAGTGGTTTGCAGGTAAAGTATTATTGGTAGAGGCAGTCAGTCGTGAAGAGCTCTCTTTTTCTCCCTGGGCCTTCTTGACCTCCCTATAGTCGTCTTCATTGTCACACTGCACGGCAATAAGCAAAAACCAATCAACTCTGGATTTCAAGGGATCATAATGAGCTCCCACCACAACCTTCCGCAGAGCAAGGGCTCCCAGGAGACCAGCTTACTCGGCTTCTCCAGAGAGTATCCCAAGCAGGAACGTGGTTGCACTGTTCCTGTCCCTGTTCTAGGTTCCTGATCAGCTCCTCAACCAACAAGGATGAAATCTGTCAGTTTTACTATTGACACTTTATTGAGAGGAAAAGCATGACACCATGATCAACATTAGAGAGGGAACACTGTGAATGTATATCTGACTTAGCTCTCCAGAGACGACCTCTTCTGAATTCTCATTTTAGCATTTCTTGTTATCTGAATAAAGTATAATTACCATAACCTGGGCTTAATGCCATAAGGACAATAACAAGCCTAGACATTTTTTTGAAATATATGGCTCTTATGAATTTCAAGCAAAGGTTGTTACCTCTTGGTGTCTTAATTCTAGTTAACAATTTCTTTCCCATGACAGCTTAGAATTCTTAATGTAACTTTGATTATAAAATAGTATTATGCTGGGCAAAATAAGTCAATCAGAGAAAGACAATTATCATATGGTTTCACTCATATGTGGAATATAAGAAACACGGAAGAAGACTGTAGGGGAAGGGAGGGAAAATAGAATGGGAAGTCATCAGAGAGGGAGAAAAACCATGAGAGACTCTTAACTCTAGGAAACAAACTGACGATTGCTGGAGGGGAGGTGGGTAGGGGGGTGGAATAACTGGGTGATGGGCATTAAGGAGGGCACTGAATGTGATGAGCACTGGGTGTTATACACAACTGATAAATTACTGAACACTACATCTGAAACTAATGATGTACTGTAAGTTAGTTAATTGAATTTAAATTTAAAAAATAGTATTTCAATGGAATTCTTGTTTCCATGATTGTGTTTAACTTTTATACGTGTATTAGGGTACAATGTACACACTCAACAAAGTTCCATTTTTGGTGAGAATGCGGACACAGTGACAGTATATTCAGGGCTTTCAGCAGTGTTTTCCAGGAGGCAAGTGCTGGCTTCAAAGACAGAAAGACTTTGACCTTCTCTCTCTAGCTGGGATTGTCATACAGCTTCGGTCACAGGATCCCAACTGCTTACACTGAAGCTGACCCCAGACCAAAGCTCTGAATCTCTAGTCTTCTGTTCTGGGTTCCTACCAGGGCTAGACTCTGAACCTTTGGCAGCCAGGTCTATGGTGTCCCAGAGCCGGGTATTAACACCCCAGATGCTGAGTGAAGATTGTTATGAAAATGTTCTTTCACTTCTCTGTGTCTGTATTTAATGATGACTCACTAGATTTTAGGAGGAGGGCTAGGTGTCAGGCTTGGTGTAAATGAAGTTTCATAAGTTAAAAATTTTTAGAAACACCATAATAAAATTATTAAAATATAGAATATTATGAAATTCATATATATGTCTTTCTGTACATCTATTTATGTATGCTATATGTATTTCCAATTTATGTTTATCAATTTCTAGCTATGCATATTTCTTAAAAAACTATTTTTTCTCTATCTTTCTTTCCATTAGTCTATCCATTTACCCATCAATCCCACAAATAATGAGGGGGGCAGTTTATCTAGAGTTTATCTAGAGGGAAACAGGAGGGAAGAAGGATAACGAAGTAGTGAGCTAGCCCATATTACTGAATTATATGGTCCGAACCTGACAACACCTCTGCAAAGATGTCACCATTTCACAAATGAAGAAACTGAAGTACAGAGAAGGTAAGGTCACTTGATTAAGGTTCTCCAGGAGGCCAGGGCTGACTACATAATTTGCAGGGTTCAGTGCAAAGTGAAAACACCGAGCCCCTTGATCAAAAAACCATGGAAACCAAGGAAAAGATCCTTGATATAGGTCTTGGTGATACTTTTTTGAATTTGACACCAAAACCAAAGACAACAAGAGGAAAAATAGGTAAGTAGGACTATCTGCACAGCAAAGAAAATCACCAACAAAATGAAAAGGCAACCTACCGAATGGGAGATGATATTTGCAAATATATATCTGATAAGGGGTTAATATCCAAAGTATATAAAGAACTCCTACAACTCAATAGCAAAAACACAACCCAATTAAACAAAGAGCAGAGAATCTGAACAGATGCTTAGACACCATGCAAATGGCCAACAAATAAATGAAAAGACGCTCAACATCACTAATCATCAGGCAAATGCAAATCAAAACCACAATAAGATCACTTCACACCTGTTAGAACTGCTAAAATAACAAACACAAGAAATGGCAAGTGTTGGTGAGGATGTGGAGAAAGGGAACGTGGGAATGTAAACTGGTGCAGCTGCTCTGGAAAACAGTACAGAGGTCCCCGCCCCCCCAAATTAAAACTATAATTATCAGATGATCCAGCAATTCCATTTTGTATATTTATCTGAAGAAAAGGAAAACTACAACTCAAAGAGGTATTATGCAACCCCATGTTCATTGTAGCATTTATCACAACAGCCAAGGCATGGAAACAATCTAAATGTCTATCAATGCATGAATGGATAAAGAGGATGTGGAGTGTGTGTGTGTGTGTGTGTGTGTGTGTGTAATGGAATATTATTTAGTCATAAAAAGTGAAACCCTGCCATTTGTAACAGCGTGGATGGAACCTGAGGGCATTTTATTAAGTGAGATAAGTCAGACAGAAAATAATACCATATGATCTCACTTAGATATGGAATCTAAAAACAAAGCCCAAATAAAGAAAAAAGCCCAAGCTGGTATATAGAGAACAGACTGGTGGTTACTTGAGGGGAGGGTGAGGGGAGGGCAAAGTGGGTGAAGGGGGTCAAAATGTACAAATTTCCAGTTATCAAATGAATAAGTCATAGAGATGTAATGCAGAGCATGGTGACTGTAGTTAATAATACTTTACTGCATATTTGAGGGTAGCTAGAGAGTGGATCTTGAATGTTTTCATGAGAAAAAAAACATTCTAACTGTATAATGATGAATAGTAACTGTATTTATTGCAAAGATCATTTTGTAATACATACAAAAACTAAATTGTTACGTTGTACACCTGAAACTAATATAATGTTATGTCAATTATGCCTCAAAAGATAAATTGAAGAAAAAAGCAGGAAAAGAGTAATGTTATAAAGTACTAAAGTAGAAAACATTTTCCTGTCTGTCAAAGTCTCTCTCTTGATCTGTCATGGTGATGTTTTAATTACCATTTCCTATTGTGTTCCTTCAGGCATGGGGATACGTAGGGGGCGCAGGCAGACTGAAGGGCCCAGGCCAGTCCCATGACTATACTCATGCACAGGCTCAACATTGGTTTCCCCGTGCCTGTCAGGTGTATGGGGCTAGGGGAGTCCACATTTCCTCTTTCCATGGCCCACTCCTCAACCCAAAACCAACTGGCAACCCCTGGGAGATTGTAGTACCCCACTCTGAGACTTCTCATATCTTGGATTAGGGCTGGGTGAGATGCTTATCTTGATCTGATGTGCCTGGCCCCTGGGGACTTAGAGGAGAAGCACAGGTCCCTGGAAGGAGATGGGGACTAGGGGGCGGCACAGGGCCTGCTTCTACACTGTGTTGCCAGAAGTGATTCAGTATGGGAGTGATGATGGAAACTTTTCCTATAAGCCTTTTGGCAAACTTTGGAGTGCCAAGGGGCCAAAAGGCTGGCAGAAGCTGTGCTGTGGAAACAGGCAGGATGGGGGACCACATGTGAGTTAGAGCTCCACACCCCTCCCCCCCACCCTGGGTTCTATCATCCCGTCCGTCACACTTCACTTAAAAATACAAAATCAGGGGCGCCTGGGTGGCTCAGTGGGTTAAGCATCTGCCTTTGGCTCAGGTCATGATCTCAGGGTCCTGGGATAGAGCCCCTGCATCTGGGCTCTCTGCTCAGCGGGGATCCAGCTTCCCCCTGTCTCTCTGCCTTCTTGTGATCTCTCTATCAAATAAATAAAATCTTAAAAAAAATTAAAAAATAAAAACACAAAATCAGAGATAAAATGAATTTCAAGATGGTAACTTCAAGCATTAAATTCCAAGCATAGAGCCCTTCTGGCCAGGGGCTGTTGGAGAAAGTACTACACAGCCCTCAGACTAATGTTTTATTGGGAGAGCCCAGAGCCAGACGTTCCGGGTTCCTTCCTGACTCTGCCCCTTATCACCTGTGGGAACCTGGGGCATGATGCTTTAGGATCTCTGAGCTTCAGTTTCCTCATCTATAAAATGTATAACAAAAACCTTTGCCTCATTAAGCTGTAAGGACTGAATGATTTAATAGGTCCAAAGTGCCTAGAGTAGCATCCCTCATGGGGACATCATAGGTATGTTAACTATTGTGAATGATTTTGTCCTCAATTTGGAACTATCCATGATAGTGAGATCTTTGGTTTGTCACCTGTGGTTTTTTTGCTGTGGCCCAAGTTACTTCTGAAGGTAACAGTAATGGGAGGGGACCAAACTCCTCAAAATTGGCTTTAATTTATGAATAAGTTATTTCTGCCCTCAAAAGTCTGCAAACATGGCAAATAGTGGGGGCTGCTTCCAGATGGAGAGCTGGCCTCCACCCCCCCCACCCCCCAGCACTGGAGCCTCCTTTCTGACTCCCTGCCTTCCTGGTGCACCCTGCTGACCTTTTTAGTGCCATGTCATCCCTGGCTCTCTGATTCCTCTGATTGCTCCATGCTCGTCCTCCTCAGGGCCTTGCTCTCAGTCCCTCTCCAACACAGAGTTTCTCCTTGGTCAAGGGTACTGGGAGCAGCAGCCGCTGGTTTGGACGCTGCAGGCTAGTGCTCCCCTCCCTGGGCCTGTCCACCCCGACCCTGGTGGCCGAGACTCCTGTTTCCTGCTTCACCCCAGTCACAGCCTTATACTCTGTCAGGCTATTGGCTTTAGGTCCGTGATTGATCACTGTCACCCTGTCCCTTCCAGCAGAGTGAGGGGCACCTTATATTTAGCTTTCTACTGGCCCCAGGATCCAGCTCGCCTCTGCACACTCCTGGTAAGGACTTCCCATATGCCTGCTTTACCATGTGGTTGGACAGGGCTGAATTATCTATAATGACAAAATGGGACTATGAATGGTGCCTCTCCCATCAGGCAGCTCTATGGATTTAGCAGAGTTAATCTATGTCAGGTACTTAAGCATGTGGCATACAGGAAGTACTCGAGGAATGGATGTTGAGTAAAGACACACATAAAACTTACTGCCTGTCCAATGCAGACCGGCGTTCCCTGTGGGCTTCAACACTTTCCCACAACTTAAGGGAAAGCCCTGCCTCCCCTTGCCAGGCCCTCAGCCCCAGGCCTACCTTGCGTTTCCTCTTGGATTTTGGCAAAGCCTTTTCAGCTGGAGTGTCAGATGGATGGCTTGCCTGTGTGCTTTCAGTATCCTTGGCTGCTGGGGCATTCAAGACCCCAGGCTCCTGGGGCAGGTGTTCTGGGATTCTGGACAGGAGGGTCAGGTCAATTTTGACCCAGAGAGACCTGACTTCATCACTATCCTTTAAGGGGGAGAGAAGTTCATTGCGCCCGAAAGGGACCAGAGTATAGAACTGCTCCTCCAGCTCCTTGGCAATGTCACTGGTGGTCCTGGCGTTGATGGAGCCTACAGGGGCCCGGGGGCCGCCGCCACTGCTGATGTTGCCAGCTGCTTCCTTCAGCCTCTGGTCATTCCCAGAGGAGGCGGCAGCAGCAGCGGCCACGGCCTGAGCTTTGGACAGAGGGTACTCTTCCTGCTCTGACTCCAGGTCCGAGTCCGAGGAGGAAGAGGAAGATGACGACTCTGTTTCTATGAACTCCTTGGATTTGGGGACGATCCTGCTCAGCCCCCGTGTGCGGCGCTTCTCACAGGTCACTGAGGAGCGCAGCTCCTTGCGGTGGCTGGTTCTGCTGTTGCCGCAGGGTCTGGTTTTGGTGGGCTCTGGAGGGATCACCACGCTCGCCCCCAGCGTGTCCGCGGCTGCGGGCTCCTCGGACCGGTGGCAGTTGGTGCTGTCGCCAGCGGAGGTCCTCTCGGTGCGCCTGGTGGGCTTCTTTCCTGCAGACCTCCGGGTGGGCGCGGGCACGCTCTCGGCGGGCGCGCCAGGCACGGCCGGTGGCTGGGGAGCTGCAGTCACTGCCACGGCCAAGGCCGCGGGAGGGGACTTCTGCTTCACTCCTTTACTCCCTGGGGCCTTGTTCGCTGTCCTTGGCCTCTGCTCCTCCTTGCAGGTGCTCTTGATGTCCTTGTCTCTCAGGCTGGTTTGGCAAACGTTAGGAAGTTTCCCACAGTCCTGCACTTCCTCTTTTGCTGGAGTGTAGTATTGATTGCTCTCTGGCCCGTGGCTTTCATTTTGGATCAGAATAGGCGGCTTGTGGGGATTAACTTTGTTTAGCCATTTATCCAGCTGCCACTTGTTAGAAGACGCTGGTTCAGCCTAAAAGCAGAAAACCGGCAACAAACAAAATATCTTTTATTAGACTCACTTAAAAGAGGCTTGGCTGTTTTTAATCTTCACTTACTCCCCTAGGTGTATGAACAGGAAACCAATGGGTTGCAAGCAAAAGGAAAATGTAAGCAGTAAGTGTGTGTAGCGACTGCTGGCCTGGCACACAGGAGGCAGGGGTGGCATCCCTTTTCTGTCCCAAGGCACTTATATGTCAGCGCAGTAACATGAAACCTATTTGGAAAAAACAAGGGGATATTCCTGCGCTTCATTAGAACCCATTTCCAGCACTTTTGATTGTTATACAATGTATATTTTTTATAATTATTCATATGTACATAAACTTGGGATTCCAGGAAAGTTAACTGGGAAATAGTATGAAGACCCCGAGTGTTAAAACATTCATTTTTTTGGTAAGACTGAAAAATTTAGAAGAGATTAAAAGAGGGGACTAAGTAGAACCTATAATCACAAGCAATTAACATATAATTTATGTGGTAAAGGCAAGTAGGTTATGGTAATTTAACAGCAGAAGCAATAACTTTGGGGGAATGGCTTGTTTAGTGGCAGAGAAGGATTTCAAAAGGAGCTCTGTGTGCCACGTATGCTTTGGTAGCTGGACTTGGTTAGTCCATCCTCAACCTGCTTCCATTCCACTTCGCTGGAAATGTTTCAGAATTGGAAATGACTATGGAAACTTTTCCTGCATGCAGTTTTGTTAACTTAGAGCAAATCATGGACACTGTAGGTTTTACACTCTGGCGCATGGTTTGGTTCCAGAGAGTCAGGGCATGCCCTGAATCAGAGTGCTGTGTAGATGCATTTTTCTCAGAGAGAGGTCCACAAGTCTCTAGGGAATCTATGGCTCAGAAAAAGGTTAAGAATTGATGAGTTTACAGAGAGTAAATGCTGCTGATTTCTAATATAAGTTCATTTTTCCAGCATCTGTGATTATTAATAGAAAAGAAGTATATTGGTAAGTGTAAAGCTTTAGGCAGAGTGTTTCCTATTTGTGACCATGTGTGACATGGGGAAAATACTTTGGCTATTTCAAGTGATGGATTTTTCTTTCCCTATGGCCTCCCACTCTCTGAATTTCTGGCATCCATTGTTTGAGGAGACTACTTTCCAGCTTAAAACAAAGAAGACATTGCTTACCTTTGCATTTAATCTGGATTGGTTAAAGTCCAGAGCAAGTCATGCTCCCTTGTAGGAGAAACCCCCCCCTTTTTTTTAAGATTTTTAAAAATTTATTTGACAGAGAGAGAGACACAGAGAGAGGGAACACAAGCAGGGGGAGCAGGAGAGGGAGAAGCAGGCTTCCCACCGAGCAGGGAGCTGATGTGGGCCTTGATCCCAGGACCCTGGGATCATGACCTGAGCAGAAAGCAGCTGCTTAATGACTGAGCCACCTAGGCGCCTGAAAACCCTTTTCTTAAAACATAATAATTTCCTAAAGCTTGCTTTTATGTGTCAGAATTTGTTTTTCAACAGTGAGGTCCAGATTAAGAGAACCTGTGGCATAAGCCCTTGCAATAAGGATCTGAGGGGAGTGGAACAGGCAGTCTTAGCCCTGGCTGGGGCTAGACATAGCTTTGGACATGGGAAGCTTCTGATGGGCCAGAGGGGCCTGGAGCCAAGATGAAGAGGACACAAAGTGTGGGCACCAAGCACTAGAGCTGTGGCAGGAATCATGGACAGCCTGCTGTTTCCCCCAAAAGAGACGAAGCCAACTGCACTTCAGAGAACACCAGTACCAGGTGTCCAGTGACTGGGAAGGACAAGCAACATTTCAGTGGAGGCCAGCTTAAGGATCTGGGACCCTTCTCCCAGGGCAGGCAGTGAGGATAGAGAGGCTTCCTCCAGGGACACGGCATGGGAGGGGAATCCCTTCTGACCCCTCATGGGGAGTCTGTCCTTCTACCTGTCTTTCCTTTGTTTTTATGTATCAAAAGGACCAGGGCAAGATGCAAAAAAACAAAAAGTTATTATTTTGCACCTCTAAGTTGTTCTATGTAAATTCTGACCTTGCTTTATTTTGGCTTTTCCAGAGGAAGGGAACCCAGGAATCCTAAGAGCCCACCCAGTCCATACTGCAATGGGAGATGCATGCAATAGAGAAAGTAGGACAGCAGGACACAAACAGCTTTGCTGCCAGGGGGAAGCTCTCACTGGGATTAGCTGAGTGTGGCTGAAAGTGAATTTGGTGGCAAACAATTTATAGCTTCTGATAGTGTCTCCTCCCTGCCCCATTTAGCTCCCAACGTGACCACAGGCACGTCAGTGACTTGTGTACATCAGCTGCCCTAGTGTAATAGGACACAGTCAGTATAAATGGATGCTGAAAGGGCCTCTTGTAGAAAGGGGACACATTTGGGGAGAGGGTGCAAACATTTATGGCAAAGCAGACACTCACACTGGCCCTGCCGCCATGTTTAACACTAGCTTGCCCTCACCCCCACCACCATGGGCCTTCTGCAGTTCAGGTCTTAAGTGAGAGAACACAGACAAATGCCTGTAGCCAAAAATGCAGCTGCATACAGGGAGATTTGCACTGAAACTCCCTGATGGGAACATTGACAGTAAAGGGGAGAATTTAATAGATTTAGTATGGGCCCATTGCCTGGTGTGCTTTAGGATCATGTCATTTTTCTCTGCACTTCACAGCTAAAAAGAATCAGTCTAAAGTACCATTTTCAACACATCACTAAATCACACTCCCTTTCTTAAGGACCTACAATGACCTCCTACTGCCTCTCAAAGGAAATCCAAATGCCTTGGACTGGTTTTCAAGGGCATCCTTCATCTTACAGTCATCTTTCATGGCTGAACACATGGCTGTGCACCCCACTATACAGATATCATCCGATTTAATCCATACAGATAAGAAATACTATTTTTCCCAATTTGTAGATGAGGCTCAGAGAAGTTCAGTGACATGTCCAAAACTGCAGAGCTACCACGCACTACCAAGGCTAAACCCATATCTGTCTAAGACCATATCTGTCTAAGTTTAAAGACCAGATTCTCATAGCAGAATGCTTAAACTTGTTGAATCACTATGTCATACACTGAAACTCATGTAACATCGTGTGTCACCTACACTCAAATAAAATCAATAAAAAAAAAATCAGATTCTCAACCCTGCTGATTTGCCTAATCTCCCATTACTCACTGATGTAGCCTCATGAAAGGGGGGCCTCATTCCTTTGAGAAATATTGGTCTTCAACCTAAAATGACAGAATTAGATCTAATTTTGGAGAACACCACTGACTCTCCAAACAATTCCTGTTGGCCTCTTTTATCCTCAACTGTATAGCCCCCCCTTTTTTTTTAATTGCATAGTCTTGTGACGTTCATATTCATTTCACATGTATACATCTTTGGTCTTCAACAAAGCCAAACATTTCTTTCCGGGGATGCCAGGACTCTGTTTCTTTGTATGGCTTGCAGTGTCTGTAATAGGGTAGGGAGACTCTGCTGCTACTAAGACCAACTTAGAACGGGCTTTTGCTCAAATTATATCATTTATTCTTCAGAACAGATTTACAGATTAGGCAGGACAGGACTATCTGCCATTTTGGGGCTGAGGCAATTGTGGCCACAGAAGATTAAATAGTGGGGAGCTAAGTGGCAGCAGAGGAGGGGAAACTCAGGGCTTGGGATTGTCCTTCACTGGCATGCTGCTGGCTGTGGTGGACTTCCTCAGGGTTTCCGCCTGGTGTTGTCCATTTGCTTGCCAGCTGCTTTGTATTTTCAGCCTCGACTTTCCTCCCTGATTAATCCTCCCTTCCTTCTGATTCACACACAAGCTCTCCACCATGGACTTGAGTCCCTGTTTTGTGTACATCCTTCACAGCACCCATGCCCATGTATCCCACAGATGCCTAATTAAGGAGAAGACTGTTCAATCAGTGAGTGACCTGCATCACATTTTTACGCTTATTTTCAAGAACGGTCTAGGGCCCCATATTCCAAAATGTGCATTTGGCTCATATTTTACATGAAGAAAATTTCCAAGGTCAGGTAAGTTTGGGAAATGCCGCAATGGAGGACAGTTTAGTTTACATGAGCAATAGGAAGGGCTGGGTGATTGATTCCCTAAGGAGACAGATTAAACTGACTTTGTCCTGATGCTCCTCAAAATCATGGGACCAGGCTCTCTTTGTCCCACACAGCACCTATTACTTGGGGACCACTGATCTACGGAGCTCTGTGTGCTCTTGTGTGTGTGCTAGCTGAGGGGGAAGGTGCTGCCCTCTGGAATGCTCTGACAGGAAAGGATGCACCACGCTAGGAAAGAAGACAAAACTCCAGTGAAGAAAACTAGCCTGAGAACAAGTAAGCAAATGTCAGGCCATAGAGAGGGGATCTGTAGTGACAGAAGCAGATTACGGTGGCTCTTCCATGCTGGTGGCAGATAGGACATTACCTATGGTGATTCATGTAAAATGCAGTGGCTTTCTACAACCACAGCCATGAAGAACAGTTCAGCTGGGCCCAGTGGGTTTCCAATGCTGGCACGCTGAAGGGGAGCACGCAGGTGCCTTGGAACATCATGAGCGCCTCCTTCTACTCCCACAGCAGGATGGTACCGGGAGGGAAGGGAGGGCCAGGAGCATTTTGCTACAAAGCAGCAGCATGAACTTTCCGGGTAGTGGAATGGAAGTGTTGTGGATATCACATAGTCCCATTGTCTCGTGAGGGTCAGGAAAACGAGTCTCACTGCTCTCCTTAAGATGACCGGGGGAGATGGAAAGGAGAAGGGAGTTAGGGGAATTGGAGGGGAACCATGAGAGACTGTGGACTATGAAAAACAATCTGAGGGTTTTGGAGGGTGGAGGGTGGGAGGTTGGGTGGAAGGTGAGCCTGGTGGTGGGTATTATGGAGGGCACGTATTGCACAGTGCACTGGGTGTGGTGCATAAACAATGAATTCTGGAACACCGAAAAGAAATTAAAATAAATAAATAAATAATTTAAAAAAAAAAAAAAAAGATGACCGGGACCAGCTCAGTCCCAGGAAGAGAGAAGCACTGGGTAGGGTCAGCCACATAATGCTACTTCCTGTCTTCTCAATTTTCATTCCGCAAACACATTTTATTTCTCAAGTGTGAATGTCTGTATTAATGTTGGGAGAAGTGTTAAAAGTAACCTTACTTTTACTCCAATTGATACATCCCATTCCAGTGGAAGGAAGTACCATGTAGCATGGCTAATACATCACTTGTCACTTCTGCATTCCCTCTGCCTAGAGAAGCAAGAATTGAAAACTCTGTGGCTTCAGGCAACTTAAACTCCTCCGCCAGCTTTACTAGACTTGCACTCCCTCTCCTTGGCGAAAGACCTCTGAGAGCTGCTGGAAGCTCCCTAGACAAGAGCTTCCTTTCATCACCAAGGAGTTCAAGTCTTTGTAATTATCTCAATGACATTTAGAAAGAATGTGCTTCAAGCACTTTTTAACTGTACTTCTCTTGGATTAGGTTTAGCCAGTAGCTCCAGGATTTACATTTCAGCATGAAAATGACTGAACATTCATAAATTTAACCTTCAAAGTCACAAAGAGACTGGAGGAGGGGAAGGGTTATTCACGGACACTAATATTTTTTAAGCACCTCTCCCGGCCCCATTGGCTCTTGCGGTATCTCTGGTACCCATTTATTTCTTATAACTAAATATTCTGGAGTTCCTCAACAAATTATAGCATAAAGCTGGCTTTGAAGAAGCCTGTTTAACGCCTGTATTTTTTTGTTTCAAATTCTTCCCATTAGAATGTCAGTTCTTTGAAGATGTGGACCTTTTCTGTCAGATAATTGCTGTATTCTAAGGCCAAGCAGTAAGTCTGTGGCAGATGCTTGGTAAATATTTGTTGAATGAATACTAAATGAGTGAATGAATGAAATTATAAAGAAGGAATAATAATTTAGTTTCTGGGAAAGTCAGGGTTATATCACCATTACAGGTTAATGTTGCTAAGGACCTTCCCCTTATATTGGTAGACAAGAATAGAGAGAGGGGTGGCGGAGGAGGTGAGCATCATGGAAAGGAGAGAAAATGGAAGAAAGATAGAGATGGCGGATTTGGGGATGAATGGAGAGCTCTCCGTGCCGGTGCCGAGCAAAAAGGTGCTGACAAAGGAATGAACAGTGTGGAGCAATTCTCAGTACTTCTGCAAAAAGCCTCAGTCTTCTGGTAGGACACTGGAAGGGGAAATACCTGAGGGAATTTAAGAGCCAGTCTATGAACTGCAGATAAAAACACAATTGCTTTAGGGTGTGACGATGTCCTGAGGCACAAGTATCAAGCTGAAGCCTTGGATTGTATAGCCCCTTAAAGGGGTGTTCTGCTCCTCTCTCACTGCCACGGTTTGCAAAAGTGCCTTCGGTTTTATTTATTTATTTAGTTAAAGATTTTATTTATTTATTTATTTGGCAGAAAGAGAAAGCACACAAGCTGGGGGAGCAGCAGGCAGAGGGAGAAGCAGGCTCTCCACTGAGCAGAGAGCCTGATGTGGGGCTTGATCTCAGACAAAGGCAGATGCTTAACCAACTGAGCCACCCATGTACCCCAGTGGCTTCAGTTTTATTTGAGAACCTATTTGGAAATTTTGGCCCCAAAGTGGTATAGAGGGTTGTAGGCCAAAAATGTAAATCTTGTGACCCACGGTAATGTCAAATGTTTATATACCCAAGAAGCAACCGTATTTTTATGCCCTTTTTAGCAATCAATGTCTTGCAATCACAGATCCAGGGACTTGAGAAGTTTGTTTTTCAACCCTCTCCCAAGAACCTCCTTGTGCTGAATTATTATTTAATTTCCCCCTTTCCCCTTTAAAGTAGAAACAGCAATGGTTTTTACTGGTACCTTATAACGCTTTTATATGAGGCACCTAAATCTTCCACATAGATACTCATCATAGCTATAAAAGGTTTCATTATTATTTGTAGGTTGATGCTAATTTTCCTTTTATATTTTCACAAAGAAAACACAGTTAAGAAGCTTTTATTAATATTTATAGCCCTTATTCTTATAATCCGTGACAAACTGCAAAAAGGTAGGATTCTAACCATGTCTAATCCATAAAACTCCTTTCCCCCTGATTTATGGGTGCCCACACTTCCTAGGGGCTGAACTGCCCTGTCTAGTTATTGCCTCCACTAACCCTTAGGGAGACCGGATCCAGAGGTTATTTCTAGGCGATGATGTATACACTATACTTGGAAATTTCTGGAAGTTAACTCAGAGATTTTTGGACAACGAAAGACGAAGTTTCTGTACTTCAAAGGGAGCTCTGCTAGGAGAACAGTGAGGAGAGAGCAGAGTGGTGAAAATGATGAGTCCAAACAAACCTTAACTGGCTGCCAAGGGGTGGTGGCCTCCAGGCCAGTCCTGCGTTGGAGCTCGGGGAGGTGGGGAGTGGGGCAGGGGACAGGTGTGAGAACTAGACTCCACGGATTTACTGTGCTTACCTTGGAGAGCAAAGAAGTAAGGCTGGAGGGGGAGGCTCTTCTTACCTCGGGGCTGGAGTAGTGGGGAGGCTTGCTGCCCTCACTCTCGCTGGAACTGCTCTCGGTCTCCGAGTCAGATCCAGAGCTGCTCTCCGAGTCACTGGACGAGCTGCTGCCGCTGCTGCTGCTGCCGCTGCTGCTGCCCTTGCTGGAAGGCACGGAGGCTCTGCAGTTGGCCTGCTGGACCACGGCGCTGCCAGCCCGCGAGGCCCCCAGGGAAGGAGAGGGAAGGAAAGCCAAGTGAGCAAACACAAAACACCACCGAGCAAGCTGTCATTCGACCAAAGGAGAGAAGAAGTGCCTAGGGGTCTGCCCATCTGTCAACCATCACCTGGAACCTGAAGAGTAGTCATCAGGTCACAGGCATCCTAATGGTTAAAAAAGAAAAAAAAATTGTGTATATAAATAAAATTGGGAATGAAAGCTGGTACCCCTTGGTAGTCAGGCATTTGTTATTTGCTGGCCATTTTCGAAGGGAGGGTGGTGTCATTTCAGGATGACTGTTTCTGGGAACGGCTTTGCAAATGTACCCCTAATCCGATCAGCTACAAAAAGGCAAGGAAATCCAAAATGCTTGAAATATTTGTGAAGACTGGAAATGTCTGTTTGCTTTATTTTAGGAAGTGGGCTGTGAGCATTCTGCTCTGTGCTTTCATGGCCTGCTGAAAGGTTCTGGAGCCTGCGGGATCATCAAAGTTACAGCCTTGCTTCCTACCTCTTCCTGCCCAGGGAGTTGAATGCTGGAGTGTTTGCAGGAGCTGGCTTGCTGTATAAACAGTAACTTTCCTTTGAGCTCTTTGTTAAAGAACTGAAGATCCATCCTTTACATAGTTTTATATATTCCAGACTTTAAAATTTAACCCCAGCATAGTAGCTTATAGTAACAGCATTTCAAATGTTCAAATGTTTCACATGTTCAAACCCTTGACATTCATATCCATGCTGAAAATTTGCCAGAAATCATTATATACTCAAAGATAACAGGAAAAATGGACACATTCTAATGGTAATTAATTAAGCACAAAAATTCAGATGGAATACACCAACCCTTAGTTCGAGTCAAAAAGAAAGTTTCGGGACTCATAAAACTCAACATCTTCAGAGTCCTTTATTAACTGCGTTGCAACATGCATGAATCTGTTCTTTTGAGGTCAAATTCTGAACCCAGAAAATGCAGTGATCACTTTTTAATGTTGAGTCAGCAAATACCTGCTTGCCACTTCCCGCTGTGACTACTGCTTCATCAAGACTGGATGTTAGTGAAGGCCAGGGGTGGGGGGAGCCTGTCAGGGTTTATGGCCTTAAGCGCAAAGCAGCCTGGACAAGGTGAACAACCCTTTCACCTACCCTTTAAATCTTTGACAAGCGTTTTGCCTAAGGACAGATTCTCATAAATCCTCAGTGTGGGGACAGGGAAGGGGGTTAATATTCACTGGAGCCTTGCTTCTCCCAGAAGAATGACAAGACAAGAAACTATCTTCAGAGAGTGGGGTCATAAAAAAACAAAAAAAATACTATTAGATTCGGACCAAATACAAACATCTGAGATCCATAAGAGTTTGTCAGTAAACCCCCAAAATACTGGGTGTAAAAACTCCAAACAACCAAACAACACCCCCCCCAAAACCCAAATCCCTAAGCCCCCAAAATGCAAAGCAATGCATGGTGGAGGAAACAGATATGTCTCCTTGCCAAACTCTGGAATGACATTTGCTGAAGACAGGGAAATGAGGATGAATAAAGAGTATTTTGATGGATTTTATATGATAGTCAAAGGCTTTGATCACTGAGCAGTACCTTCCACTTGCTTTAATTCAAGCAACAAAGGACATGTGATACTGGTGCTGTGTGTACCTGGGCATTGTGTGTGCAGCAGAAACAGCAATGTGTGTGCAGTCCCCTGGGGCTTGCACCACAAAGTGACTGAGTGTCTTTTGAAAAGTGCCACTTTAATTTCTGTGAAAATGTCCATTAAACAGTTACCATGCTGCCTTCCTTTTATGACTGCTGTCCTCTAGTAATGAGACATACTAGCCCAAGGAGAGAGAATCTCTGATCTGAATTAGATTGGCAGAAAAGCCTTATACTTTTACGTTTTCTTTCCTTAAATTAGGAAATTCACTTAAAATGACAGTTTTACTGGTATAACTATTATTTGTTTTTAAAACAGTTGAGACAGCCAAGAATTTTAGGATTTTCTTTGTGGTTTGGTTATAAGGGCTGTGAGGCTTACTATGCTTCTGGGGGCAAGGTTGAATATATTTGTGTTTCAATGGTCTGGGTAGAGAATATGTCACCAGAAACAATCCATGTCAAGGATGGGAGCAAGGTAAGACTGTTGTAGCTCCAGTCGTGGGATCGAGATAACTATCCCAACCTTCATGAAAGCTGCTCTGGTAACTCGTCTTGAGGCTGATCTTTGGGGGACACTGAGTCATTCCAGCCTCGGCATAGCGGATGTTGTTGCCATGAGTGCGGGCAGTTGCTTTGCTGCCATGGGCCTCTGCAGCAGGGAGGGGAGGGTGGCAGGAGAGGCGAGGAAGCCGGGGTATGGTCATCACTACAGACTAGTACTAACTGAAGGATGATATTGGTTAAACCAGGAGGGCTCTGGGAAGTCAAGGAAATCAAGAAGATGGACAAAGATGTATTAGAAAGACATTCTGGAAAGAAGACTTTAGACTCAATATATTTCCTTGTAGACTAAGCACGTTAGTGTGCCAACTTGTTGTTATGTTTTCATGCCAAAGATATTAAAAAAAATTCACTTAGTTAAAAATTAACTTTTTCCTATATGGTAACACAGATTAGTTGAGATGATGACACAGTCTTAGACAATTTTTAGGAGAATTTTTGGACCCTATGCTATTTCAGGAACACGGTGGCATGGAGTTTGCAGTTGTGACAACACTACTGAGATAATGGAATAAAAGTCTTTCTGTCATCAAACTTAGCATCGTGCCTGGGACATAATGGGCATTTGCAGGTGATTGCTGAATGGAAAATCAATACAGAAAATCTATCACTGGGCTAATGAGTTTTTTGAAACAAAGGATTTAACCTTTTAGAAGGTTTATAATCTCTCTTCTCCAATAAAGAATTTAAGGGGACTTCAGCACCTCTTTTGATCTTCCAATTTTAACACTTCTTCCTTTCAGAGAAACCATCTCTTAGATGGTTTATTTACTTTTTTGTATTTTGACTTCCTGCAATGTTTTGCTGGTTTTGTGAGAGGTCAAGACCAAATACACTGGTGGGGAAATCTTGGGTTTATTCTAAACGATCTGCTTGCTGTGTTCCCTCCTTTGCCTTCAGTGATACATTCCTTTCAGAATCTGGCCTGGGCGAATTCTGAATACAGACAGTAAAAGAAAAGATTTGGAACCTAAATGACAAATCCTGGATCTCTCAGTCAAAGGTGCTCATGCCTGCCAAGTTTTATTGTGAGGCTTGGATAAATACCCAAAGTTGTCCACAAGCTTTCAGCTCACAAGTTTAACTTGGAGGCAGGCTCTCTGCCTTAGTGGCACTCTGTGGGCCACAGGAAGTGATGCCCAGCAGGGGCCTCACTTCCACTCATAATGGTGGCCATTCCACTCATAATGGTCAGATGATATTTTAGAAGGTATGACAGTATCTTCTCATTCAACACTCAGTATTGATTTCCAAATGCTCAATTTCCAAAGTGTGATTAGTGCTCTGGCAACAGTATTCCTTTTTTGATAGCATCTTTGTTGATACTAATTGATCTAAATTATGTGAAATGAAAATGGTAAAAGATGGTGCAAGGAGGTTATCTGTTGCTGAAATTGTCTTCGAAAGCACAAAACTGATAGGACTGTTGGTCCTGCAGATATGGTTTTGTTTCCTCTGCTATAGCACCAGGAACAAATCTTCTGTTAAACATGGCTTTTAGAAGATCTTCAGTGTCTGGCTTCAAATCAATCTCCATCTTCACCTCAGTGGGTCTAGCTAAAACTCAGCCATAATAAATTTCTCCTATTTTTGACAATCTCTAAAATGTTTTAGAATTATATATATCTATAATTATATTATTATAGATATTATATGTATGTGAGTATGTATATATATGTATATATATTTAAACTCACTCTATTTAAACTTAAAGACCAAAGACAGTTCATCTATTTCATCCTCCCATCCCCCACCTCTGGCAACCACAAGAATAGAAGAGAATTATAATAAATAAAAAGAGAATTATATTTTGATTTACCTTCAGTGTTTCTGAATTCATCTCTTTGTACAGAATTTTAATTGTTTTCCCAGATGCTACATTATATATAACTTATCACAATCTACTGCTATTGTCATTTTACCAATTTGAGTGAAGTTCAGAAACCTTTTCTCCTTTGTTGTCTTAGGTATTTCTTCTATACACATTGGAGAGTCACACCAAACAACATTTCAAATTTTGTTTCAATTGCCAAATACAATTTTGAAACCCAAAGAAGAAAAATTTATTGTATTGACCGTACTTTTGTTGCCACTGTTCATTCGTTCATTCATTCTTTCTTTCTTGATATCATTTATTTTATTGAGGTTCTTTCTTTTATCATTTCCTTTCTGTTTCAAGAACTTCCTTCAGTCATTCTTTTTGGGTAGGTCTGCTGGCCACCAATGTTTAACAATTTCAGAATGTCTTTTGTTCTTTGTTCCTAAAGGAAATTTTCAACGCATATAGAATTTTAAGTTGACAGTTTCTTTTTCTTTCAACACTTAAAAAGAAAAAAAGGGACGTGCTACATTCTTCTGGCCTCCATGGTTTCTAACTCCAGTGTCATTCAAATTGTTTTTGTCATTTTACCCCGTAAGTAAGGTGTTTATTTGTCACTGCTTTCAAGATTTCTTTTTTGGGGTGCCTGGGTGGCTCAGTCGTTAAGCGTCTGCCTTCAGCTCAGGTCATGATCCCAGGATCCTGGGATGGAGCTCTTCATTGGGCATCTTGCTCAGTGGGGAGCCTGCTTCTCCCTCTCCCCCTCCCCCTGCTTGTATTCCCTTTCTCGCCATCTCTGTCATAAATAAAATCTTAAAAAAAAAAAAGATTTCTTTTTTGACTTTTGTTTTCAGAACCTTGACTATGATATGTCTTGGCATGAATTTATTTGGGTTTATTCTGTCTGGGGTTTGCTTAGATTCTTCCATCCATAGGCTTAAGTCTTTTGCAAAAGTTGGAAAAA
The DNA here is from genome assembly GCA_004024625.1 of Mellivora capensis. NCBI lineage: Eukaryota > Metazoa > Chordata > Mammalia > Carnivora > Mustelidae > Mellivora > Mellivora capensis. Next base: position 55,459 of record PISX010001355.1, on the reverse strand, counting down.
TTAGAGCCATTATTACTCTTTCTTCTCTCTTTCTGGGCCTCTAATGATACAAATGCTAGATTTGTTATAGTTCCACCGGCTCTTGAGGCTCTGTCCCTTTTTTTTCTCTTTAGTCTATGCTTCACTGTTATTCATGTTGGCAATGTCTATTATTTTATCTTCAGGTTCACAGATTCTTTCTTCTGTTCTTTTCATTCTACTTTTGAGCTCATGCATTGGATTTTTAAATTTCAGTTACTGTATTTTTTAGTTTTACAATTGACATTTGGTTCCTCTTTATATCTTCTATTTCTTTGCTGAGACTATATTTTTATTTGTTTCAAGTGTGTTCTTAAATGTTTGCTGAAGCATTTTATAATGGATCCTTTAAAATCCTTGTCCAGATAATTCTAATATTTATGTCATCCACTACAGACGTCTGTTAATTGTCTTTTCTCTTTCAAGTTGAGATTTTTCCAGGTTCTTGATATGAGGAATGATGTTCTATTATATCTTGAACACCTTCGTATTACAAGACGTTGGATTTCAGAAAAAGCACTTATTTTAGCAGGCATCCATTAACACAAAACCAGCAAGGGGGCAGAAGGGTATTTCTTTACAGTTGGGCAAGGGGAGAAGGAAGTCGAGGCTTCTAACTTTGCTTTTCCTGATGAGGGTGGAAATGTGGCCATTCGCCCCAACCCCACCAGAGGTGTTTGGCTGGAACAGAGCAGTTATCATCTAAAAGTTTTCTTCTTCCTAGAATACTCACTTCCTGGTTCTTTGACTAGGGAAAGTTGGCTTTCCTGGGGCTTTAAAATAATTTTATATAATATAATATGTAATAAAATATATATAATATTGTATATAAAATTTATATACTATATAAGAAAGTAATCATATATATGTCACACACACACACACACATATATATATAATTTTTTTTAAAAAATCTGTGCCTGTTCGCATTTCCAGGTTGTTGGCTTTTCCAGCATCCATCTGAGCCATATGAAGAAAAATGCAAACCCAGTGCAAATCCAGTGAACCAACTGCCATGCCTTTCTTGGGCCTTAATGCCCTGATTTGCCTTCTCTCTACCTTATAGTCTTATGTTTGTTTTATATATAATATCTAAGGATTTTAGCTGTATTTAGCAGATAGGATTGGGAAAAGTACATCAGAACGTCAGAATTTTGTCCCAGAATGGGAATAACCTACTTGATATTTATCAAGTAGAAAGGAACTCTCTCTCAATACTTCCAACCTCTGCTCTGGTTAATTGTATCAAAAGTTGCTGAATGAAACAACCATGCAGGTTTCTGCTATAGTCCCTGCCCACTTTATCAAATTTGTCAGGCATTAATTCATTTATTTAAAAACCATTTATTGTGGAAATTAAGCTCAGATTTTAAAAGTCTACGTACCAAAGCTGGAAAGATCATGTCACTAAAGAATACATATATCATAATGGGAAAAAAGACTCACACAAAATGAGGTTGTAAAAATGTTAAGGATAAAAAGGTGAGTAATTGAAAAGTTCTGTTCAGAGTAAATGGCATGGGAGTAAGGGATGATATTGCTGTGACATTTGTTAAGAATCCACTTTGTGGAGAGGGTGGCCCAAGATGGCTATGTAGGAAGACTCTGAATTCACCTCCTCCCATGGACACACACAATCTATATCTAGAGTAATTATTCCTGAAGAATAACTGAGGGCTGATTGAATTTCTTCATGGCAAACAGTAAAAGGACTAGTCAGAGAAGAGTAGGAGAGACAGAGACATGATAATCCTGGAAACTTTATCCCTAACATAGGGACATGCAGTAGGGAGGATTATCATCGAAGGGCCCATGGCTAGTCTCATCCACCTGGGGCAGCAAAAACCCCAGTAGTTTAAAGGGCAACTAGACTAAAGTGAAGGAAATCCATTTACTAACTGTACAGAATCTGCCAATGGATAGAAATGGCTGGAATTCTCTACAGGGTTGGGGGTGACGACAAGTGCCATTTTTTATGTTCCTCTTCCTTGATAGTGCAGGTGGGAACAGGATTGAGGCGCTCCAGCCAAACTGATAGTGCTGCCCATTGTGCCCCAGGCCTCTGGCTTACACTAACTCTACAGTCCTTCCAAAAAGGTCCCAGCATGGCATGCCTTGGGAAGCCAGGTTCATGTTTGTTCCAGCTCCAGCCATCCTACTTGGGCAACCCTATGCAGCATGCCCTTGGACCCCACTAGTTCATGCTTGTTCCAGCTTGAGCTATCCCACCAAGGCAGCCTTGGCATGGTATGTCCAGGGACCTCCTGGTTCACACCTGCTCTGCTCCATCCATCCCATCAGGGTAGCCCTGGCATGGCACACCCCAGGTCACCCCTGCTCATGCCCGCTCCAGCTGTCTTGCTGGGGAATCCTTGGTACAGTGTGACCCAGGACCTCCTGGTCTTCACTAACTCCCAGTATGGCATGTCCTGGGACTCTTCAGTTTGTGCTCACTCCAACTCTACCCACCCCACTAGAACAGTTTTGTTGCAGCATACCCTGTGAACCCCTGGACTGCTCCTGCTCCAGCTGGCCTGCCAAAGCCACCAGGTACATGCAGTCTACAAAGGGGATGCACCTATACAAGGCCACTTCTTTAAAACTGGGAGAGATAGTGACTCTCCCTGATAGAAACAAACAGAAGGTAAGACAAAATGAAGAGACAGAGACACTTGTTCCAAAGGAAAGAAGAAGTAAAATCACAGAAAAACGCTAGTGAATCAGAGATAAGTAATTTACTTGAAAAAGAGTTCAAAGTAATGGTCATAAAGACATTTATCAAACTTGAGAGAAGAATGGGGAGAAACACAGTGAGAACTTCAATAAAGAATTAGAAAATATAAGAAAGAACCAATCAGAACTGAATAATGTAAAAACTGAAGTGACAAATACACTAGAAGGAATCAACAGCAGATTAGATGATATGGAAAAATGCATTAGTGACCTGGAAGGCAGAATAGTGGAAATCACCTCATCAGAACTTAAAAAAAAAAAAAGAAAGAAAAGTTTAAGGGACCTTCAAGAGAACATCAGGCATACTAACCATACTAACTTTCATATTATAGAGGTTCCAAAAGGAGAAGAGAGAAAGAAACAGAAAACTTATTTGAAGAAATAATGGCTGAAAACTTCCCTATCCTGGGGAGGGAAACAGACATCCAGGCTCAGGAAGAATAGAGAATCCCACATAAGATGAAACTAAAGAGATCCACACCAAGACAAATTATAATTAGCATAGCAAAAGTTAAAGAGAGACTCTTAAATGCAGCAAGAGAAAAATTGTGACGTTCAAGGGAAACTCCCTAAGTCTATCAACTGATTTTCAGCAGAAATTTTGCAGGCCAGAAGGGAGTGGCAGGACATATCTGAAGTGCTGAAAAAGGGGAAAAACTGACAACTAAAACCATGGTTTGTCAAGATTACCACCCAGAATTTAAGGATAGAGATACTGTTTCCCAGATAAGCAAAAACTAAAGGAGTTCATCACCATTAATATCACCTTACAACTTACAGCAATTACCTTACAAACTTAAGCAATTACCAGTTTAAAATACACTGCTACTTATATATGACAATAAAGGTCAATATATATGAACTTCATGGAAACCACAAACAAAAACCTACAATAGATACACAAAAAATAAAGAGAAAGGAGCCCAAAAATAAAGCTAATGAAAGTTATTAAATAATAATGGAAGAGAGCAAGAAAAGGAATGAAAACTACCCCAGAAAACAATGAACAAAATGGCAATAAACATATACCTATCATTAATTACTTTAAATGTAAATGGAGTAAATGCTCCAATCAAAACTGGGTCAATGGGTAAAAGAAACAAACAAAAAACCCCAGCAAGACCCACTCATGTGCTACCTACAAGAGACTCACTTCCAAACTAAAGATAAATACAGAGACCGAAAGTGAAGGGATGGCAAAAGATATTCATGCAAATAAAAATGAAAAGAAAGCTGAAACAGCAATACTCATATCAGACTAAATAACTTTATTTTTAAAAAACATTTTATTTATTTATTTGGCAGAGAAAGAGCACAAGCAGGTAGAGTGGAAGGCAGAGGGAGAAGCGGACTCCCCACTGAGCAGGGAGCCTATTGTGGGGCTTGATCCCAGGACCCTGGAATCACAACCTGAGCTGAAGGCAAATGCTTAACCATCTGAGCCACCTAGGTGCTCCAAGACTAAATAGAATTTAAAACAAAGACTGTAACAAAAGACAAAGAAGGGCATTACATAAGGATCACCATGTCAATACGAGAAGAGGCTATACCATTCATAAATATTTATTTGGGTGCACCAAAATAGGAGCCTCTAAATTTATAAAGGAAATATTTTTTTTTTAAAGATTTTATTTATTTGTCAGAGAGAGAAGGAGAGAGAGTGAGCGAGCGAGCACGGGCAGACAGAGTGGCAGGCAGAGGCAGAGGGAGAAGCAGGCTCCCTGCCAAGCAAGGAGCCTGATGTGGGACTCGATCCCAGGATGCTGGGATCATGACCTGAGCCGAAGGCAGCTGCTTAACCAACTGAGCCACCCAGGCATCCCTATAAAGGAAATATTAATGGAAATAAAGGAAGACATTCACAGTAATACAATAATATTAGGCGACTTTAATACCCCAGTTACATGAATGTATAGGTCACCAAGGCAGAAAATCAATGAGGAAACATTGGTCTTAAACAACAAATTAGACCAGATGGACTCACATATGGACTATTTTATCCCCAAACTGCAGAATACACTTTCATCTCCAGTGTACATGGAACATTCTCCAGGATAGATCACATGCTAAGCCACAATACAAGCCTCAATAAATTCTAGAAGACTGAAATCATATCAAGCATTTTTTGTGACCAGAATGGTATGAAACTAGAAATCAATTATAAGAAGAAAACCGGAAAGACCACAAACACTTAGAGACTAAACAATAGGCTACTAAGCAACCAATGGATCAGTGAAGAAATCAAAGGGAAAATTAAAAAAAACACCTTGAGATAAATGAAATGGAAATACAACTTCCCAAAATATATGGGATACAGCAAAAGCAGTTCTCAGAAAAACAGAAGCCTGTCTCAAGAAACAAGAAAAATCTCAATTAAATAATCCAACCTTACACCTAAAGGAAGTAGAAAAAGAAAAACAAACAAACCCTAAATTCAGTAGAAGGAAGAGGATCAGAGTGGGAATAAATAAAATAGAGACATAAAAAAATTGAAAAAAAAATCAATGAAACTAAAATCAGGTTCTTCAAAAAGACAAACAAAATCAATAAACCTCTAGACAGACTCATCAAGAAAAAAAGGGAGAGAGGGACCAAATAAATAAAATCAGAAATGAAAGAGGGGAAGCGACAACTGACACCGCAGTTGAGACTACTATGAAAAAGTATAAGCCAACAAACTGAAAAACCTCCAAGAAGTGGATAAATTTCTGGAAATACACAATCTTCCAAGACTGAATTGTGAAGAATTGAAAATCTGAACAGACCAATTGTAAGTAATGAAATTGAATTAGTAATTTAAAAATTCCCAAAAAACAGGGGCACCTGAGTGGCTCAGTTGGCTAAGCATCTGAATTCAGCTCAAGATGATCTTAGGGGTCCTGGGATTGAGCCCAGTGTCAGGCTCCCCACTCAGTGGGGAGTCTGCTTGTCCCTCTGCCCCTCCCCCCACTCATGCTCTCTCTTCTCTAATAAATAATACAATATTTTAAAAAAAAATCCCCAAAACCAAAAGTCTAAGACCAGATGGCTTCATAGGTAAACTCTACCAAACATTTAAAGAGATAGTATCTCTCCTTCTCAAATTACTGAAAAAAAACTGTGGAGGAAGGAACACTTCCAAACTCATTTTATGAACTCTGATACTGAAACCAGACATAGACACCACAAAAAGAAAATTATAGTCAATATCCCTGATGAATAAGAACTGAAATTCTCAACAAAATATTAGCAAACAGAATGTAACAGTACATTAAAAGAATCACACCACAGCCAAGTGGGATTCATTTTAGGAATGCAGGGGTGGCTCAGCATCTGCCAATTAATCAACATGGTACATACAACATTAACAAAATGAAGGATAAAAATCCTACCATCACTTCAACAGTGCAGAGAAAGCATTTGACAAAATTCAACATCTGCTTATGATAAAAATTCTCAACAAAGTGGGCATAGAAGGAACATACCTCAACATGATAAAGCCCATATATGACACCGACAACTGACATCATACTGAATGGTGAAAAGCTGAAAGCTTTTCCTCTAAGATCAGGAAGAAAACAAGGATGCCCACTTTCGCTACTTTTATTCAACGTAGTACTGAAAATCCTAAGCACAACAATTAGGCACGAAAAATAAGTAAAAGGCATCCAGATTAGAAAGAAAGAAAGAAACTGTCACCATTTGCAGATGATATGATACCATTTATAGAAAACCCTAAAGACTTCACCAAAAAGCTATTAGAACCAATAAATGAATTCAGTGAAGTTGCAGAATACAAAATTAACGTACAGAAATTGGCTACATTTCTACATGTTAATAACAAACTATTAGAAAAATTATGGAAACAATCCTATGTATAATGGCATCAAAAGAATAAAATATCTAGGAATAAATTTAACCAAGGAGGTGGGAGACTGGTACTCTGAGAAGTATAAGACATTGTGAAAGAAACCGAAGGTGAGACAAATAAGTGGGAAGATACACAGTGCTCACAGATGGAAGAATTACTATTGTTAAAATGGCTATACCATCTGGAGCAATCTATAGATTCAATGCAATCCCCATCAAAACACCAATGGCATTTTTCACAGAACTAGAACAAAGAACCCTAAAATTTGTATGGAATCAGAAAAGACCCCGAGAACAAAGCTGGAAGCATATTCTCTCTGATTTCAAACTATACTACAAAGATATAATAATCAAAACAGTATGGTACTGGCATGAAAACAGACTCATAGATTAATGGGCTAGAAGTAAACCTGCATATGTATGGTCAATTAATCTACAACAAAAGAGGCAAGAATATGCAATGGGGAAAAGACAGTTTCTTCAAATGGTGCTGGGAGAACTGGGCAGTTACATGCAAAAGAATGAAACTGGACCACTTTCTTACTCCATGTACAAAAATAAACTAAAAATGGATTAAAGACCTGCATGTAAGACCTGAAACCATGAAACTCCTAGAAGAAAACACAGGCAGCAAGCTTTCTGACATTGGTCTTAGCAATATTTTTTTTGGACCAGTATCCTCAGGCAAGGGCAACAAAAGCTAAGATAAACAAATGAAACTACATCAAACAAAAAAGGAAGCAGCTGACAGACACTCAGGACTGCACAGAACCTGCAATAGTGGGGTCAGTTGCTTCTGGCTTCATCAAAGAAAAATTATAACTATCAGAAACAGTATAGAATCGTAAAAAGCAGACAAAATCAGTTATGAAGACTGTAACACAAGTTACAATACTACTTTTTGACAGTGCAAAACGTGCACACTTTTCATTAATCTAGAAAATCAAAGAAAAGCCCTATAAATAAGTCATACTGGATTAGCCAGTATCCGAGTGGAGGGAAACAGCCACATATACAACACGGAATGGTGATTCAGCAAAATTGGGCAGTACTTCCCTCATGACCCTAGACCCCTGGACATTTTTGTTGTTGTTGTTAATTGATACCATTGTTGCCTCCTTATAGGCATCATTCTTTCTGTTTATAGGTGAGGGCAATAAGATCCCTAATAAGAGACAGGGCTGGGATTCTGTCCCAGAAATTTGCCCTATCAAAATAATTAGGCGGGTTTAAAAACATTTCTCTAAAGGATATATGCTCTTTCATTATTTGCAATAGGAAAGGATTTGTAAACAACCAAATGCCTGACAATAGGAGATTGTTAAATAAATAATGATACACCTTTATGAGAGAATACTTTTTCATATTATGCAGTCATTATAAACATATTTGAATATAGACTTCATGAAAAATTCTCACAGTGTATCTGTGAAGAAATGGGCTTTCCAGTATGCCCGTCATTTGAGGGCAGAAAAACTGATCAGAAACAAGACATAAGTGTTGACTCTGGGTTTTTTTTCCCCTGGGAGAGGATGGGGTTTTGCTGACTCTGGGTTTTTCTTCAGATTATCAGATGGTCCCAATGTCTGTAAACAGGCTCTTCAAAGGGATTATTAAGCATACAGACTGTGCAAATCTCCTTGACTAGTTGGGAGAGGGGGGACAAGCATAAAGGGACTGAGGTGTGGGGTGCCTGGATGGCTCAGTGGGTTAAAGCCTCTGCCTTTGGCTCAGGTCATGATCCCAGGGTCCTGGGATCGAGCCCCGCATCGGGCTCTCTGCTCAACGGGGAGCCTGCTTCCCTTCCTCTCTGTCTCTCCCTGCCTCTCTGCCTACTCGTGATCTCTGTCAAATAAATAAATAAAATCTTAAAAAAAAAAAAAAAAAGGGACTGAGGTGTGAGCATCCCGTTAGAAGATCTAGGAGTACCTGAAGACCTGTGCCAGTGTAAGGGACACCTATTCCAGCTCTGTGGGGCTCCTGGGCCTCAGCTTTATTTCCGTATCCTTTGGCAAATAAAAATGAGGACCTAATCTAACCTAACAGTGTATACATGTGTGGTCCTCCCCAGACAGTCTACTAGCTACAAAGCAGCATGATCATAATTACATTAAAAAACATATATGCAGAAAAATATATATACAGAGGGGAAAAAACACTGGAAGGATATATAGCCAAATGTTAACTGTGGATAATTTTGAATGGTGGAATCATGAGGTTTAAATATTTTTTGAACTTTTCTGTGTTTTCCAATTTTTAACCAACAGAACATATGCTAGCCTTTTCAAGTCTTTCTGATGATTCTCTTAATATATCATTAAAATTAGCTTGCTAGTATTTTATTTCGAATTCTGGGAGGCTCTATATTTACGGGTGAACCTGAATTATATTTATGTTCATCTATTTTATATTTTAGGGACAATTTTTGGCAGGTTTTGTATCATGTGAGTTTAGCTTGGAAGAATAAACTGGATGGTGTTCTAAAAAAGTTCCAACAGTTTGAGAATTATCTATTCTTTGAAAGTTTAGTACTTACCAGCAGTAAACCATTCAGTCATAGAGCTTTTTCAGAAGCTCTATGGTGATTTTTTTGGTATCTTTTATAACTTATTTTTTGGTTACTATCTATTTCTTCTTTTGTTGATTTTGTTAATTTATTTTTTCCAAAAAATTCTACTCAATTTCCATTTTCAAGCTTATTTACTTTACAAAATTTATGGCATATTCTCTTAAAATAAAATCCATGGTATCTAGTATAGCCCTTCCCCTAAATTTTGCTTTCTTGTCTCTTTTTCTTCATTATATTTGTCAAAAAGTTGTCTATTTTCTTTTCAAAGAAACACTCAATCTGTATCATAATGCTAGTATTTTCTGACTTTGCTTCCTTCTATATTTTTCAGGTTTGTTTTATAATACTTTTACATACTTCTTGAGTTGAAGGCTTATTTTAATTCTTTCCTAATAATAGAAGTGTTTGGGGTTATCACTTTGCCTCTGAGTATATCTATGGTTACAGGTGATCCTACTTATTATGCTGTGCTTTTATTTACTTTCTAAAGAGACAGCTGGTAGTAGTTTTAAGTCCTCCTTTGATCAAACAGTTATTTAGAAGACAGCATTCCATACAAAATGACATTTCACAAGGATAAACATTACATTTGGGTCCTCAAAATAAAAATGGTTGATGTAGCTTAGTATATGTCAACACTCTGAGTGGGATGGTGGCTTCAGCCTAAGGGGGGGAACTTAGGGTTCAGGTATGACAATCTAGTAAAGGAGAGAAGGGAGGGGCAGGCAGCACAGCTCATTTAGTGTGAACTAGGATGGGATGGAGATAGGGAAAGGCCTGGGGAAGGGATTAAGGCCATAAAGGAAATTTACACAGCACTAGGTCTATCCCAAAGATCTCTGAAACCTTCTGTTGGCTTTAGGGAAGAATAAAAGTCAACAGAACCTGCCACATTTGGCAAGAGAGAAATTCAGTGATATAGAAGGTCAGTAAACTTAGACATAAATTATGCCTCATACTTGACTGCTGATACTATTGTATCACATGGAGTTCTTCTGTTACAAACCAAAGAATCCAGAGATCCTCCTGATCAGCCAATTGGGCTATTTACCTAATCCCAGAGGGAATGAGGAACTAATGCCCAAATTTCAATTTTATGAAAAGCTTTGGGATACAAGCCTTGATCATCAGTTTCAGACACCAGAGAGCACAGATGTCACCTCATGGGGCCTGAGTCATTTCCTGGACTTCCATCTTTTTGATATCAAATGTCATAGATGACAATCAGCCATTAATTCTTAACCAGCTGTCTGACGCTCTGCTTCCCTTAGATGGGTGCCCCCGCTTGGAGAATCTGATTGAACATCACCAAAACATTCTTGAGTTTAGGATTCTTGCATTTACATCACTACTACCTAATAACATTTGCTAAAGAATATAAATTCTTTTGTTCTGATGTTAGTCCTGCTTTTAGATCACATTGTCTTTTTAGAATGAGTGAAGAATGTTCTAGATACACCAAGACAAAAAAAAAAAAAAAAAAAAAAAGCTATGGCTTAGAACTCTGGATCCTATTTGAACAAGGTTTTACTTCCAGTTGAATAAAGACCCATATGTGACCCAACCAAGCAAAGAGGTATTATACACACACACACACACACACAAATACGTAATGCACAAATATACATTGGTTCCTGAATGTTCTTGGGTTTGTTGATAGTTTTTGTCTGTTTTTAAAATAATATTTATTTATTTGTAAATAAAGGCCCGTCAGAGAACAGCCAGCCACCTTCCCTGGACTGACGACCATGAATAGAGTGGAGCTCTCTGGTCCCTCTTCAGATGCAAGTGTTCTTGGTGTGGGTGGACTGTGTGTATGTAAATAACACTGGGAAGCAGAGAAAAATCTGCACATTTTGCTTGTGTAACAGACAAGCATTTAAGTTGGGCATCCTGATGTGTGAGTATTCTAGAGGATGGTGGGCTCCTCCTCATGTGGATGCCTGTCAGCAACCCTGCCTTGCTTTGGCCCTGCTACCTCTGCACCACCCTGCTAAGCAAGACCAGTCTGCAGGTGCATCTCCATTCTGTCCTTGGCACTGTTTGTGAGACAGTGCCAGGAAGCAGATGCCTTCTGGTGACACAAATTTGCTTCCTTTATAGTCAGGTGAGTGGTACCACTAGCAACACTGGGTTGAAAAGCCCTTCTTGGCCCAGAGAACATCTCAAAGCAGGGAATTCAACATCCTTCTCTGGACTGTGGGGATGGGAGCTGCGATGTGGCAACAACTCTGGAAGGGCTGTACCTAAAGGCCATTCACCCAAAGACTCCCCTGGCAGAAAAAGCTGAAACATGGACTAGGTGAAGGCCATCTGAGTGGGGAGTATGGGGCGACAAGGTGGAAGCACTGGCCTTTAAGAGGTTGGGCTAGCTGGCTGATGGTGGAGGGGGCGCTGCCAGGTGTGGCCCTTTGTGCTTCAGCTGCTAAGAGCGGGCTGGCCACCCAGATGAATGACTTGAGCAGTGTTTCCTTTGATCTGTTCACAAGACAAACACAGCTCTTCTGCCTTCCTCAGTGTGTTCTTCCCTGACCTGTGGCTGCTGGCTGGTGGGCAGGGAACCTCCCCACGTGATTGTTCTTCAGCCACCAGATCTACAATGGAATGCTGAGAGATCCTTGGCGATCATAATTTCATGCTACCCTGAGCTGTTTTCTCATGCTGTCCTCAGCGGTAAGGCTGTGCAGGGACTGCTTCTAGAGATGAAATCATGTGGTGGGGACATACACGCAGGACCAATTGCACCCTTACCGAGTCCCATGCTTCAATATGAGTCCCAGAAGAAAGAAATTCTACCATGAAGGGTACCTTTTGTACCTTCCAGCACTTAAGAGTATTTTAAAGCAATATAGCACATGAAAGATCCTGCCACTTGTGTGCTTGCTCATGCCATTCTTATATTTTTTATATATATATTTTCAGTTCAAGGAGGTCTTTACACAGTGCAGCCCTAGACTGCTGCCCTCAAGGGAACTCTATAATCCACGTGGCAATAAAAATTTACGCAAGCTCCCGGACTACTTAAGCTTCCTTGCGATATAATTTACATACCACATGAGTTCACTGGTTTAAGTTGTATAATTCAATCTGTTTTAGTATGCTCACAGGGTTGTGCAACCATCACCACAATCTCATTTTAGAATATTCTTGAAAGAAATCCTGTGCCCATTATCCGTCAATTGTCATTTCCCTCATCCCTTGTTCCTCTTGTTCCAGCCCTAAGCAAACACTAATCTACTTTCTGTTGCTACAGATTTGCCTATTCAGGACATTTCATATAAATGGAATCACACAGTATGTGGTATTTGGTGACTGGCTTCTTCCACTTGGCATAATATAACAAAGATCATCCATGTTGTAGCATGTATTAATACAATATTCTATTGTATGGATATACCCACATTTTGTTCCTCCATTCATTGATGAATGAACATTGGGTTGCTTCCACTTTTCGGTTATTATGAACAAAGTTATAAACATTTCTGTACAAGTTTTGTGTGGAGACATGTTTTCATTTCTTGTGGGTTTATACCTAAGAGTGGAATTTTGGGTCCTATGGTAACTCTGTTTAATCTTTTGAGGAACTGCTAGTCTGTTTTCCAAAGCAGTGGTAGGTACTATTTTGCATTTCTTCCAGGAGTGTGTGAGGGTCCGATTTTTCCACATGCTTGTCAACACTTATTATTATTCATCTTTTTGATTCTAGCCATAGTGGTATGTGTGAAGTTGGAGCTCACTGTGGCTTTGGTTTGCATTTCCCTGATGACTAAGAATACTGAGCCACCTTTCATGGGGTATCTTGGCCATGTGGGTATCTTCTTTTGAGAATGTCTACCCCAATCTTTTGCCCTTAAAAACATTTCATTACTGAGTTGTAATAGTTTTTTTATATATTCTGAATAAGAGTCCCTTATCAGATATGCAATTTGCAAATACTTTCTCCCTGTCTTGATGGTATTGCTGCAGCAAAATAATTTTTTTCATTCAATCATTTATTCATCCATGCAACAAATATCTATTGAACACAAAAGCATTAGGCACCGTTCTAAAGCAGCAAAATAATTTTTAATTATTTGTTTTTCTTTTGTCACCTCTCCTTCCTTGACTACTTTTCATCATAATAGATGCTTCAATTTATATGATTCTGTAAGAGTTTTCAAAGCATTTTCCTTTCAAGCCCCTCCTGTTAGCCTCACAGGTAACCTATATAGGAAAGTCAGGTATCATTATGTCCACCTTATGGAAGGTAAAACAGGCTAAATTGCCTACTCAACATTGCACAAGAGATGCTTTGACACAGGTCTTAGGCTCTTAATGCTAACCTGTGCTCTCTGGGGAGCCAAACTTTCCCAGCAAGGAGGGTAAATTATCAGACTTTTTGGCTTCAGTAAGGCACATTTAGATAGCTTTGCCACATGAGACAGAATGGTATAAAAGCTTTAGAATCAGACAGGCCCGGTGGACATTGCATCTCCTTGGCTTGCTGGCTGTGTGACCTTGGGGAGGTTACTTAACCTCTCTGAGCTTCAGCAGCCTCACTGGCATTAAGGGAGTAATAACAGTGCCAACCTCAGAGGGTTGCTAGGTGGACTAAATGAGAAAATGCTTGTGATGTTCTTAATTAGCACAGTGCCCAGCATAGAGCAAGTGCTCAATAAATACAGGTTAATGTAATTCTTTAATTTTTTAAAATTCTTTAATTTTTAATAACTATTACTTCTTCCAACACTGTAGCCTAAACAAGTAGGAATTCCTCTAGTTTACTTGCATTCTTAACTCGCATTACCCATCTGGTCACTTCATGGGATTTTAAAATGTTTGATCAAGAAGGAACCTGGGAGGTCAACTAGTCTGGGTCTCTAGAAAAGGGTACGTGTAGCACAGTGTGTCCAAAATCACATGGCAAATGAGCTTTCCAGCACTACTTTTCAGATGTATCCTCTTCAATTTTCCATAAACCTGGTAGTTTTAGTGCCAAGTTCCAGGCAGCTCTGATCTTGAACAAGGTCAAAGCTTAAAAAGCACCCATGGGGGGCCGGAGAGGCTCAGAGAGACAGCAGCACCCCAGTCTTAGGATGGGATAATGTTTGGTTCCTGAAAACCATCCTCCTAACCCAATCTCTGTCTGAATAAACCAATTCCATTTCTCTCCTGTGTTTAAAGCAAATAAAGCGAGCTTCTGAATGTCAGCAGCATGTGGTGTTTAATTTGCATCTCACCAAGGAATACAAGACTTAAGGATGATGAGCAAAAGGGATTTTTATGGAAACCAAATTACAGCATCCGAGACATAGACTCGGGGCCGTATCAGCTCAAGCTGTGATCTTGTTAGCTGTCGTTAACAGAGCCGGGTTTGTTCCTTGGATAAGGACTTTCAGGGCAAATGTGTAAAACATTATTCAGGTGTTTCTGCAGGAAGTGCTGTTCATAAGGGCCTTTTCAAAGGCTATGTAACAGAGCGTGGCTGATAGACTGTGGCTGGCGGCAGGGAATAGGGACTACAACCAAAATAAATGTAAACACAGTGAGGACATGCACATCTCCTAGTAAGAAGCCCCAGGGAAGGGCATTTCCAGGACTGGCTAATTCAATGGCTTGGTGGTCTCACCAAGGACCCAGGTTCTTTGCATCTTTTCTCACTGCCACCCTTGGCTCCTCTTCAGGCTGATTGTCCTCACTGCCCTAAGGCAGCTGCTGCAGTCATGTGCAGACAATGATGTCCGGATATTCCTCTCTGGATTTGCTTGCTAAGGAGACCACCCCTCACTGGCTTCAACTGCATCACATGTCCATGACTAAATCAGTTTCATAGCAAGACTAATAAGGTCATTAAGACCATTATGATCTGCTTAGACCCATCAATAGTCACCCCTTAGGACTGGAGAATGACCAGACTCCCCCGAAGAACACGTTATTCAGTGTAGGGTGAACCGAAAGGGTTTTCTTGTAGGGAAGTGGAGGGTGGCTGCTGGACAGGCAATCATGGTGTCTTCCTCATACAGGAAGCCTGCCCCATTAATGCAGTATATGCAACAAATGGCAACAAATCCAACCAGCCAGATACAAAGTTAGCTTGATAGATCATCTCAGCTAAAATTTAAGCAGAGAGCTGTGTAGACTCGACACTTGCACGTCTGGGTTCTAGTCACACCTGTGCGCCTCTGCTTCCTCATTTGTTAAGAGACAGGCATGGATGAGATGACATCTGAGGTTCCTCTGACCTCCAATATCTGTAGTTACAAAGAAAACCCTGGTGACCCTCATTTTCATCACTTATCTCTAAAAATGCCTTATATTAGAATTTCTAACTAGAAGCTATGGTAATTTCTATGGTAAGTCTTTTCCTTTCCCCCATTAGGGATGATGAGCAGTGGGGAGGCCAGGAAAACAACCAGAGGACATGAGTGTCAGAAGTCAGAGATGACTGGCTACTGGTAGTTAGTCCTGAGTTGACTATTGACTATAACATGCTGTCTTGTGTTTTCTTCCTGACTGTGCATTCCTCTGTAACCGCTGAGTGTATGCCACATTCCTAGGTTTCCTACTGCTAGGAGTCTGGGCAATCACAAACATTCCCCTGACAACTATGTGCAGAGCCTCTAATATACCAGGTGCTGTGCTGGGGGCTGGAAATTCCTTATCTTGTTCTGTGTAAAGAGACTTCAAGGATGAGCCAAAGGCATTATCTGTCTGAAGCCAGTTATATCCAGAGGACTTCCCATTTTAGTTTTAGGTCAATGAGGACTTTTCTGCCATTAAGATTTTTTAAGTGCTTCTTGCCCTGCACTGTTGCTTTATACACACTCCCTGCCTGGCACTATTCTGAGTGTGTGTGTGTGTGGGGGGCAAGAAGCACCATGTTAATCCACGTCCTCAAAGTTGGAGGGCCTAGAATAATGTTCAAAAGAAGACGGTATATTTCAAGTGCTAAATTCTGTGATAAGATTCTTACTTGTAAGGGTTTAGAGACCAGGAGAATAACTCTAGAGAAACTCCAGGAGGGCTGAAGTTTGCAGGTAGGTGTCCCTGGGGGAGGTGGTGCCTGAGCAGGGCCCTAAGTGCAAGGCAGGATTTAGCTAGGAGAACAGAGAAAGGGACAAGCTCTAGCCAAAGGGGTGGATTATGGGTGGGAATCCAGAAGCTAGCAGGAAACAGATTCACAGAGGGCGGTTGTGCAGGGTGAAGTCAAAACAGGCTCGGACTGGGGGGTGGAACTATTTATCTTTCCTTCGATTTTACAGAGTGCAGCAACAAGTAGCCCTTCTATGTAGACACACAAGTAGTGATGAAAAGAGCCGAAGAAATACATCAGGATTGACTAACTTCCTGTGCTGTGTGAAGCAGAAATTCTATGAGCCAATACACATGATTTAAAATAGGAAGACCATTCTGAGTGCGAGGCTCATGAGAGAAATGCTGGAATGGAGGTCTCCAGCCCCACTTTGGTCCAGTCGCTGTTGGAGTGGAGGGCAAATGAGCCAGGGAGGTGGGCTCTCCTTCAACCACTGTGGTCCCCTCAGAACATCCTCTGCGGATGCTTTGCCCCTGAGAGACACTCATGATTGTGACTCCCACGTGCAGAAGCTGAGAATGAGCTGAACTGAGAGGGAAATTATAAGGATGACATTTTATTTGAGGAAAGGAACATTTGAGTAAGGCCTTTGTTTCTTTAATGTTTGCTGAAATAGAGAGGTTGTTTTATGGGCAGGCTGAGCAAAGAGGGAAAAAGGAAGGGGGCGGATAAGAAACAGAAGGGGGAATGAAATAAACTGAAACGTGGTCAATATAATTTTATTTGGTTTATTATTCCTGAGGATGGTGCCAATAAGTCTGAGTTCTGTGACTCCCCAGCTCCACCATCACAGAAAATGTGAGCCATCCTGCTCCCAGAAATAAGCTTCCCACTAAAAGGAGAAGCATCACCAAGCCTCGTACAACAGGTCAATAAAACTCCCAGCCCAGGCCGGACCTGAATTGATGGTGTTCTCCCAGCAGGGTCTGAATGGTCCCAGGCATCCAGCTGGGGACAAGCCAGGCCTACAGGGCTGCAGCCTGTTCTTTCACTGAACACACACCACAGAGTCAGGAAATGCAGTCAGGCCCCAACTGGGTTCTGGGTAAAAGGCTGGAGCACTGAAATGGGAACTAGACACAGTCCTTGTCTACAGGGAGCTCCTAGTTGGAAGCTCTGGCTTGTCTCTTTGACCAGGAGCTGCTTCAAAGGTAGTCTCACTTTTTTCCAATGAAGGAAAAATGAGTTAGAGAGTTCACAGGAGGAAAAGTGGGCAGGAGGGAGGTATGCAGGCAGCCATCAGGGTACACATGGCAGTGTGTGCCTCAGTTAATTTCAAGGAGCAAAATGCATGTGGGACCTCAGAGTGTCACAAAGAGAAAACACTCCATTAGGAACTCAATACCTAAAAAGACAGGCAGTGGCCCAGCTTGCCTAAGTCCTGGAGCTTAGGGTCCCATCCTGCCACATGGTTTGTAGGGCCCATTGCATAAGTATGTGAGCCCCTTGTTAAAAAAGCAGGGAAAAAAGGTGTAATTACAAGTACTAAAATATAAAGCTTCCTTATTTCTTCCATGATTTCTCAACTGGTCATGGCATTTTTTAAAAAAAGATTTTATTTATTTATTTGAGTGAGAGAGAGAGAGAGAGCGAGCGAGCGAGCACACAGCAGGGGGAGTGGGAGAGGGAGATGCAGGTTCCCCACTGAGCAATAAGCTGGATATGGGACTTGATCCCAGGACTCTGGGATCACAACCTGAGCTGAAGGCAGACATTTAATGGACTGAGCCACCCAGGTGCCCTGGGTCATGGCATTTTTTATTTGCTATTTCATGTTCTGCTTTCTGGGCACCAGGGTACTTGTGAGGCGAGTATAGACCCTCACAGGCATCTCCCCTTTCCATGGCCTGCTGCCCCAACTATGATGGACAAAGGGTGATGCCCAAGGGTATTGTGACCTTTGCACGGGACACACTAGGCACCTGCACCAGAAGAGAGGCTCGCTCTGGAAGAGTTACCCATTGAATAAGACTGGAGCTGCCAGCTTGGGTGGTAAGGGCCACCACAGTGCCATAGGCATGTGTGCCCTACCCCCACCCCAGTGCATCCATGCTCCCTCTGAGGTGCAGGATGGCAGCAGCTGTTGCTCATGGTGGAGAGGGAACACAGAGTGGGGCCAGGGCAGCAGGCAGGGGAATAGGCAGTTCCCTGGGAGGCATGTGACCCAAGACTCCAAGCTGCTGCTGCACACTCCACTGTTTCATTGGGCTATGCTTATGAAACATAAATTCAAAGACCAAACTATTAAGAATTTCAGAGGGCAATCAAAAAGCATTAAACTAAGTGCAGACCATCTGATCACGGGGCTCTCTGAGACCTCACAGTTCACTGGTTCAGGAAGCTGATCCCACCTGGGACCTCAGGTCCTAGGTCTTCTACCTTCGTCCTTCTCTGAAACAAAATGCCCAACATGCAGGCTGTCATCCAGACTTCTGGACTGTGTTCTTCTGACAGCGCCCAGTTTCCTGCCTGTAATCCACCCTGCTGCCTCTCTGCTTGCATTCCCTGAGAGGCTCACTGATTTAAAGGTAGAAGAAAATTCCGCAGAAAATTCCAGGTAACCGAGGTGGTGACAGTTTTGGAACCTCAAAGGAATCTCTGTGGAAATGGGGTTTTAAATAAGTTGGAGTCCCATGTAATTAAAATAATGAATTAAAATTGCCTCCTCAGTAATTGCTTTTATATTATAATATTTACTACCATTGCCATTGTGTAACTTAACTCATTAATTACATTTGGAAAAAAGTTCGGCAATGAATAATTAATAGGATGTGATAACCGAGGGAGTCATGGTGGTTAGGAAACAGAGCTTGAGATAAAGTGTCACCCACACGCAGTCCTGTTAATGAGAGCCTCACAACCTGACGGCCATGGGCTCAGAGGGGATGCTCGGAGTCTGTCGCCTGCTGTTCTCAGAGGTTAACAGAAAGTTCTCTTTGGCCTCACTGCAGATGTGGAAACAGGCCAGAAACTCTCCTCAGTGGCAGCAAGAAAGTCTCCACTTTATCAAAACAGACAGTCCTTGGCACACATAACTCAGCAAAATACAAATTAGGAAGGGCACCAAAAGGTCAACATGCTGCTGCCCATGCCTCATAGAAAGTGGAAGTTTGATGTTTTCCATCATGACAAATATGGTGGGTGGTTGGGGAGCAGGAGTTCAGCCAGACATCTCTGCCCTGCAAACGGTTCCACCCCCCACCTGGATTTCCAAACAGGTCCAACATTTGCGGCAAGTACGGCCCTCACTTCTCTCTCTCTCTCTCTCTCTCTCTCTCTCTCTCACACACACACACACACACACACGGAAAATCGAGAGGAACCAAGGTGCACCGCTTTCAGCAGGGAGAGGCTTATTCTACTGGAAAGAGAAAAGCCGTTTTCAAGGAAGCTCTCCTGAAGGCAGGATAGAATTGTGATTTAAGCTGTATCCACAGTTTGTATAGAGATGGCCTTCCAAGATCTTGGCATTTTCTTACGTGATTGCCAACAAAGATAAAATACTTTTATAGGACATTTCTTTTCACAATGGTCTTTTGGCCAAAATATGGTTTCTGTAGGGTTGCTAGATCAAATGAAATTTGAATTTCAGATAACCAACGAAAAATATGCAATATGAGGGACATACTTATATTAAAGAATTGTTTAATTGTTATTAATTGTTCCTGTATTTTTATTTGTTAAACCTAGCAATCTTAGGTTTGTGATCTTTCTTATTCATCCAACATGAAAATGTCTGGTGCCAAGCACTAAGAAGATGCTCCTGGAATGTTTGTGGATGACTTATTTAAATTTGCATAACACCTGGCAAACAGCACCACCATTAAGTAGTGTGCAGGGATTTCCTACTTGAAAGTTTGCAAAGTCCCTTCTGGGTTCTTGACAGGATGCTAGACAGAATGACACATGAGAGGATTAATTGGAACTAATCACAGATCTGGAAGTTTGGAGACCTGAGAATTCATATTGCAGGTTGCCAAGGCTGTATTTTAAGAGTGGTGTAATACAACAGACATTGTGATAGAAGAACTGTTAGATGATGAAATAAAGGGGTAATAAAGTATCATGAGTCTATTTCAAAGTCACAAAATGCAGGGTTAAAATACTGCCTTTAATACTTCTGAATGAGCTGAGAGGATGAAAAGTGAGCCTTATGTAACCATTTTCTTGGTATAGGCAAACTTGTTTATATCTCCGCAAATGCAACACTTGCCAGCTAGTTGAGAATCCTGAAGCGGCCATATGAAGAGATTAGAGTTTCTAGAAAAAGAGATACACGGAATTGCCTTCCAGGGAAGGTGCAGAGAATGTCAACACTGAAGGATCTTTAGTACATCCAGACTTGCCACACTCCAGCATCCTAAAAACTGTGTGTTATTGCCTACAGACAACAGAATATTAGAAGGATATTTTATTCAACAGAGCAGGCTTGGTCATAATGCTGGGAGTTAATAAGACATACCCTCCCTGGGGTGTTTCACTGAAAGACAGTGGCGTCTGCAAACCTAGAGACTATGACCCAGGCCCACATTTGTTGTCGTTGCCAGTTTTATTTTCATAATACATAAAAGGTAGAAAATTCCTCTGGAAAGCAAGCCTCCTTTAGACCCTGTTATTTAGATTTTCCTACTGTACCAGATGCTGCTTACCCTATTTAGAACAGCTAGTAGGATGGAGAGAGAGACAAGGTTGACTCCAGGCCCCAGGTTTCACTCTTGACTCCTCTTTGGGGGCTACCTATGGTGCGAGTGACCCAACCCCCTCAGAAATGCAACCATCGCAGAAGCAAGAGCTCATGAAGACTTGCATTTCTTTTAGGAGCTCTGCCTCTACCAGGGTTTTAGCATTAAGACTTCTCAAAAAAGGGGTGCCTGGATGGCTCAGTCTGTTAAGTGTCTGCCTTCGGATTGGGTCACAATCCCAGGGTCCTGAGATCAAGTCCCACATCAGGCTCCCTGCTTAGCGGAGAACCTGCTTCTCCCTCTCCTTCTGTCAGTCACTTTCCCCTGCTTGTGGGCGCGTGCTCTCTCTCTCTCTCTGTCAAATAAATAAATAGATAACATCTTAAAAAAAAAAAAGACTTCCAACAGATGATCTTCATCAGAAAGTTCAGAGAAAAAAAATAACACTGGAAGCCTGATTGGGTACATTGTATGAAGCTTGAAAAGGGGGAAAGGTCAGCCAGCAAAGTTAAATACTAACTGAAGTCATGGCAATCATGTTAGAGAACAGAAAATAAAGTCTGCAATAGCTCCTGAACATCTGTCACAGAAATGAGGAGAAGATTTTATGACCCCATCTTCACACTGCCCTCTGGAAGCTTATCAGCTGATGAAGGAGATGAGGCCCATGGAGAAAGGATCACTGTCCTGGGGAGAATCGACAGGGGCACTTTCACACAGCTATGAGGCCACACACCTCAAAGAAAAGAGAGAGGCCTGGCATGTCTTGGGCTCACCTCATGAAACAGCTGACCTCCTAAAGAACACAGGGTTCTGAGGGAAAGGGCGGAGAGGCCTGTCAGGAGGAGATAGCTACTAGCTAAGTCTGTTAGACCCAAGTGCTGTGGGCTGTTGCAGAAAAGCTGGCCTGAGCAGAAAAGGGAAAGGGGCGCAGTCCAGTGGTGAAAGCTCAGTGAGGGTTCTAGCTCGTGGGAGTGGCCCACCTCAGCCCTGAGACAAGCACTCTATAAACTGCAAGGACCCTGTCTTTCTCAGAGAACCCCAGCTCCATGTCAGTGAAAGGGATAAGCTGGACTTCCCTGCACTGGTGGCCTGATGCTCGTGTGAACCACCATGAATCAAGCCACCCAACCCAAATAGATGTCCTTTAAACTTCTCCACATCTGCCTGCTGAGAGGTTAGAGTCCTTCATAAGAGCCTTCTACTCTGCAGTTGGAAATAAAAAGCTTACACTGAAAATGTTTCTTGGAGTAACACTGAATGATGTGAATTCAAGATTAGTTATAATTAGGGTGGCCAAAAAATCTTGGTCTAAAACAGGACACTTAAAAAATTGTGTTAAAATACACATAACATAAATCTTAACGATTTTTTTTTAAGAGCGAGAGAGAATGTGTGCACAGGAGGGGCAGAGGGAGAGGGAGAGAGAATCTTAAGTAGACCGCCTGCTGAGTATGGAGCTGATGTGGGGCTCAATCTCATGGCCCTGAGTTCATGACCTGAACTGAAATCAAGAGCTGGGATGCTTAACTGACTAAGTCACCCAGGTGTCCTGTTTAAGTGTATAGCTTAGTAGCATTAACTATCATATTGTCTTGTACCATTACCACCATCCAGCCCCAAAACTCTTTTCATGTTACAGAACTGAAACTCTATAAACACTAATTTCCCATTCTCCCCTCCCCCTGGCTTCTGACAACCACCGTTCTACTTTCTGTCTGAATTCGACTACTCTAGGTCCCATATAAGTGGAATTATACAGTATTTACCTTTTGGGGGCTGGCTTATTTCACTTAGCACGTGTCCTCAAAATATATTATACAGCTCATGTCCGCATTTCCTTCCTTTTTTTTTTTTTAAAGATTTTATTTATTTATTGACAGAGAGAGAGATTACAAGTAGGCAGAGAGACAGGCAGAGAAAGAGGGGAAGCAGGCTCACCACTGAGCAGAGAGCCCGATGCGGGAATCGAACCCAGAACCCTGAGATCATGATCTGAGCCGAAGGTAGAGGCTTAACCCACTGAACCACCCAGGTGCCCTGATTTCCTTCCTTTTTAAATTGGAATATATCCTAGGGCGATATAGACCACATTTTGTTTATCCATTCATTCATCTATGGGTTGCTTCCATCTCTTGGCCATTGTGAATAATGATGCTCTGAATGTGGATGTGCAAATATCTCTTCAAGACCATGCTTTCAATTCTTTGGGGTAATATCCAAAAGTGGAATTGCTGGACCATATGGTAATTCTATTTTTAATTTTCTGAAGAACTGCCTATTTTTTCTATAGTGGCTATACCATTTTAGAATTCCCACCAACTGTGCACGAGGGTTCCAATTTCTCCACATCCTTGTCAATGCTTATTTTCTGTTATTTCATTTTTTACTTTCTTGACAGTAGCCATGTGAACGGGTGTGAGGTGATATCTCCTTGTGGTTTAAACCAGAACACTTCTAAGAGTAAAGGAGGCACTATGTGAAATTATAATGGGGCATGGGTGATCATTGGGATGTAAGCTCATTGCAGCTATAATCAGCCTAGGGAATCACATGGGAAATGTTGCTTCTGTGGCCCCAGATCTACTGGTCCAGAAGCCCAGAATGCAAGCTTTTGTTGTAGAGTAGCACAACAGTCTTCTGAGAGGGCTCAGTTCCTGCCTATAATCTACCCAGCTACCTGTCTGCTTGGATTCCCCAAGTTTCTCACTAACATAAAGGTAGAAAAACATTTGGCAGATTGCCTTTGGGTAGCCAAGGTGGTGACAGTTTTGGAAGCTCAAGGAGGCTCTGTAGAGCCAGGATTTTAAATAAGTTGGAGTCTCATGTAAATAAAATAATTCTGAATTAAAATTCCCTCTTCAGTAATGGCTTTTATATTATAATATTTACTACCCATTGCCATTGTATAACTTATTTTATTAATTACTGTTGGAGAAAAGTTGGGAGCCATCCTTAGGTTGGGGGTAAAGGGTTAAGTGTAATGAGTGGAATGTATCATTTTTTACTTTGCCCTTCTTTACTCATCAAGGGTGGTAGAAGCAATTCAAGTTTCTCCCTCTTTCCCTTCCTTATTCCTTCCTTCCTTCCCTCCTTTCCCATCCTTCCACCCTTCTGAGTGGCTGTTTTACTAAAAATATGTACTACTTGTAGTAAGTTTTTGTTTTACATAGCCTTTTTGCAAAAAATAACCCCATAATGACTGACAAATGCTTTGAGGCAGAGCAAACATTACCACTTCACAACAGATGACAAAAGGGGGTAAGGCCTAATGGGGTACAGCATGTTTAAGCTGTGACCTGGTATTAGGGTAGGGGTAGGCCAGGCAACTTGGAGGGGAGGAGGGGGTAGAGGGGAGGAAAACTGTTCCAGGCAGAAGAAACCACGTGTGTGCAGGCATGGGAGAAGTAACATTTCTGTGCTTGGAGTGACACAGTGAGTCTGTGACAGAGCCAGGGCTTGACTGGGACAGGAGGAATCACGCCGATTGAACCCCTACTGTTCCAGAACTTCTGATATCTAGAAAGTCTGTGTGGTATCCATGGCCCAGAGCTTCACTTCCCCTGACCCGGGCAAGGAAATGGGGATAACTGATGACTAGTGCCCACAGGAACCATACATGGGTTGGGTTCACGTTTAAGACCCATGGGGTACAGAATCATTGTAGAGCTGTGAGCAAAATTTGGCCTTCATTTAGAAATGTTAGTGAATAACTACTATCTCTCCAGCTAGCTGGAAGGAAAAAAAATACTCAAGAAATAGAATCTTAGGAAATAATGTTGGCTTGACTCTCCTTTCCTCATATAAATCTAAGCACGACTGGGGCACTTTTCAAGGTTCTTGTCATCTTCTGTGTTGTTTTTTTTTTTTTTAGGATTTTATTTATTCATTTGACAGACAGAGATCACAGGTAGGTAGAGAGGCAGGCAGAGAGAGAGGAAGGGATGCAGGCTCCCTGCTGAGCAGAGAGCCCGATGTGGGGCTCGATCCCAGGACCCTGGGATCCTGATCTGAGCCGAAGGCAGAGGCTTTAACCCACTGAGCCACCCAGGTGCCTCTGTCATCTTCTGTTTTAAGTGCAGAGCACAGAAGGAGGGCTAAAATCCCTAGAACTACTTTCTTGAAGAGAACAGAAGCTGATGAGGTATGTGCCATTCAGTCAGCCCCTAGCGGAAACTTGTAGGGATGCATGTTCCTTCCTGTTCTGTGCTCAAATATGGTACCAACACACAGCTCGCTCTGCTTAAATGGACCTATGTTCCGATGCTCTGACATATGGACAAGGGCAAGAGCAGCCCTTGGTCTGGTGTGTAGCACTCAAGCCTGTGCTGTGAACACAAATTTGTGGCAGGTGTGACTGCCTTTTTAAGGGGATGCAGTGGGAGTGGAGCAAGGATGAGGCCCTTAGGTGAAAAGAGCAACATGCCTTCATCACCAGCTCATTGTGCCAGGCTGTCCCTGCACAAGGCCACACTGCCACCTGAAAATCTGGGCTCCGGCCATATTCTACTCCTTCCTCAACCTTAGGCAAGTGACTTATCCCTCTAGGCATCAGTTTCCCCGTGTGTAAAATGGGGACATTGGTGCCTCCCCCAGAGCTTGTTGTGGGGATGAAATGGGATAAAGACATCAAGCCCGAGCACAGGGCTTGTGGTAGCAGCAAGGCACTCCAAGAGGAAAGAGGATAAAATGATGTCCCAATGACCACATGCCTTTGCCAGGGAGGGGTGGGTTATCATTCAACACTGCTCACCTTCCAACAATAGCAAAGGCCCACACCTACTGTCCTTTTAGAACTACACTAAACAGCTTAGTGGCTGGGGCAATGACTCAAAGAAAATAGGGACCTCCTTCACATATTCCCTCAGCAAACTAATAAATACCTTAATTCTCTGTGCTTGGGTAACATTCATGCCTTCACACAGATCATTTTCCTTCTTCCCTCCCAGCGCTGGGACTGGCTAGCTGAATAGGGGTTACTGTCTCCACTGTAAGATGAGGAACTGTGGCCTCAAGTGGCCCTCTGACTCACTGGTTGTGAACAGGGCAAATGGGGCCACAGGGAAGCCCCTGGGGAGCTGCTGGGCCTACAGACTATTGGGCTGGGCTAGACTTCATGGAGGTCCTGTCCAATGAATTGGATCAGGGCCAGTGAGCAGGCAGAACTGGTTTGTGAAATGGAAAAGGGGCCATACACTGTCCCTACATAAGTAGTTGCTTTGGTTTCAACATTGTCATCTAATTGACCTGTAATTAATTAACGAGCATGGACATACTGAACACAGACTTTCAGGAAGAAAGGGGCAATAGGAAGGGGGCAGCATGAAAACTCACACCCAAGGCCACAGAGAATCACAGAAGGAGCAGGCACAGTGGGGAAATCTACTCAATTCAGCAGCTCCAATGGGTGTCAGAGTAACGGGTGCAGATGGCCAGGCTCTGATACTGGTTGTCAAAGGCAGAGATGGGTGCTGCACTCTCTGGGTTGTTGGGAGGATATGGTATAGCAGCTGGCCTGCCAGTCACTTGCCTGGGAGCCAGCACGGGGAAAGGAACTGGATGAAGTCAGGAAAGGTCAGGCTGCTCCAGTTGATGGGGAGCACATTAACCTTTCAACAGCAGCAGGGGAGCTCATCGGGCTCCAAAACATAATCATTAAACATCAGCCAGGTGGCTCGGCTAGTGCTGGCCCAAGGCTGCCTCTGGGAGGGCAGTCAGAGGAGTGGGTCACAGAGAGGCTGACTGGGGAATGGAGGAGAAGGGAGGAGGGGCAGGCCTGTGCCCAGAGTTAGCAGATGGAGGGGTAGCTTGTTCCAGCTGGCTCTGTGAGTCTAGAGTGAAATGCCAGGGTGGGACTATCTGGGAGGGAATTTACTGGGCGACTGGATGGGTGGGAGGTGTTGGCCCAAAGGCTCTTAAAGCAGAGAAGGAAGGCTCCAGGCTTTTGGCTAGTTTTCTCCACTAAAAGGAGATTTAACAAAAACAAAAAACAAAAAATATTGGTAGTATCATAATTTAAATAAACTTCCATTAAAAGTGGCTAAGTAGTTTGGTTTTAAACAAAACAAAACAAAACAAAACACCCCCCCCCCCCCCGCCATGTATCTATTGGCTTTAAAACTATCCACCTACTACAAATGTTTCCCCAACTGGCTTTCCACTTACTAAAGGCATAGACATGGGTGAAATATTTGAAGACAGTGGCATTCAGGATGTTAAAAAAATATACATGTGTACTAAAATGTACTTTATCTTTTTGAATCTTCTTCTCCCCCCCGCCCCGGTAAGATATATTACTTGTTGCTCTTGGGTTTCTTTTATGTTCAGTTCAGTTTCCCAGATCTGGGTCAGTGAGAATGGTGAACACATAAAATGAATAAAGATGTGTGTGTGTGTGTGTGGGGGGTGACTACAGATTGTTTCTTCCTGTGTAATCAGTTTAAACATTTTAAAAGAACTGACGACTAGTGAACTTAATCATCAACATATTCAGTGTAGGACTGAATTTTAAAATTTTTTAAATTTTAAAATTAAGCAAGAGCCTAATGAAAACTAGCTATTCAAGAGGGTGTATGTGTAATTCTACTTCAGAAATATATATTTTTAAAAGGGAGTAGACAGAAAGCAAAAATAAACTACTGGGACTACACAAAAATAAAAAGGTTTTGCATTGCAAACCATCATCGAAATTAAAAGGCAACCCACTGAATGGGAGAAGATATTTGCAAATGACATATCTGATAATGAATTAATATCCAACATAAATAAAGAACTTCTACAACTCAACACAAACAAACCCCAAATAACCTGATTAAAAAATAGGCAGAGGACCTGAATAGACATTTTCAAAAGAAGACTCACCAAAGGTCAGCAGACACATAGAAAGATGCTCAGCATCACTCATCACCAAGGAAATGCAAGTCAAAACCATAATGAAATATCACCTCATAACTGTCAGAATGGCAAGAATAAAAAAAAAAAAAAGCATTGGCAAGGATTGCGCTTTGTGCACTGTTGGTGGAAATGTAAATTGGTGTAGTCACTGTGGAAAACAGTATGAAAGTTCTAAAAAAAATAAAAATAGAAATAACTTATGGTCCAATAATTCTATTACAGGTTATTTACCCAAAGGAAAAGATATATGCCCCCCCTATGTTTACTAAAGCATTATTTATAAGAGTTAAAATATGGAAGCAATCTATGTGTCCATCAATAGATGGACGGATAAAGAAGATGTGGTATATATACACAATGTAATATTGCTCAGCCATAAAAAAGAGTGAGATCTTGCCTTTTGCAACAACATGGATGGACCTTGAGGGTATTATGTGGGGTGCCTAGGTGGCTCAGTTGTTAAGTGTCTGCCTTTGGCTCAGGTCACAATTCCAAGGTCCTGGGATGGAGCTCCGCATCAGTCTCCCTGCTCAGTGGGAAGCCTACTTCTCCCTCTCACACTCCCCCTGCTTACGTTCCCTCTCTCCCTGTCTCTCTCTCTGTCTGTGTCAAATAACTAAATAAATAAAATCTTTTAAAAAAGAAAAGGGTATTATGCTAGGTGAAAAAAATCAGACAGAGAAAAGACATTTCATATGATTTCACTTACATGTAGGATCTGAAAAATAAATGAATAAAGAAACAAACAAAAAGCAAAATCAGACCAATAAATACAGAGAACGAACTGATGGCTGCCAGAAAGAAGAGGGGTGGAAGGATGTGCAAAATGGCTAAAGGGGAGTGGGAGGTATAGTCTTGGAATTATGGAAGGAATAAGTCACAGGGATGAAAGGTACAACCTAGGGAATAGTCAATGGTATTTTAATAGTGTTGTATGGCCACAGACAGTAGCTACCCCTGTGGTAAAATATTGCAGAATGAACAGACTTGTTGAATCACTATGTTGTATACCTGAAAACTGATGTAACTAGGTGTGTGGCAACTGTACTTCAGTTAAAAAAGAAAAAGAGTAGATAGCATAACAAATATTGAAAACGATACTAATTTCACCAGAGTTTTATTTCTCTTAATGCTAACTTTGAGATGTCTTGTGTATTGAGTACATAGATAACTTTTTTGGATGCATTAAAAAATTAAATTAACAAGTGTATGCTATATCGTTGTTCTTGGTCTAGAAGTGAAAGCTATATGGTGTTCAAAGGAATATGACATTGTGACAAAGACCTTCATAAAAATAACTTAGAGTTCTGCTATTTAAATATTCTGCCTTCATAACTTTATCAATTTAGTCTGAGAGAATGGGTCCAGAAGAGGGGAACACAGTGTGGATGGCAATGGGTCAAAGCTGGTAATTTAAATTATGGTAATAATAATTAGGTGATGCCTTCTATGGGTGTGGTTCTTCTGGTGCCCCCTTCCTGAGGCTCATTAACTCAGGTAGTGTGGATGATTAGCTGTGCTCTTGGGTAATCACTGATCTCCCCCTGGCTACGGAAGCAGGGGTGGGATGGTGGGTCTCCTCACCACTGGGGACCAGGCATGCCTGCGAGAGGCTTTTCCTGCTAGCAGACAAGGAAGGAAAGAATCTCCAGACGAGAACTCCAGCACCTCAAACCCAGGACGGAGAGCAGAGAGCAGTACTTCCGACCAGAGACATGTGAGAAAGGGCAACATCCTGAAGAGCTTGGTGTATTAGTACATACGTTCATTTCTATCTTTCTTTTTTTAACTTTTTAAATTGTGGTAAAATATATGTAACATCGAATTTATCATTTTAACTATTTTCAGGTGTATGGTTCATTATGTATAGTCACATGGTTGTGTGGCTACCACCACTAACAGTCCTTTTTAAAGAGACCACACACTCTTAAGAAAGTTGTATTCATTATTGTGGGCTCACAGGCACTCACTTTCACTCAGAGGCCCCTCCTATGGCATATCCCCATGTGCAGACATGAGGAAGCAGATCCCCACTAACCCTCAGGTGTCCCCAGACCCACTAGACCATTTTAAAGTGCAATTAGTGGCTTCATACAATTCATTGTTTATTTACTCAAAAGACTATAACAGTTTCTTCCAGGCTGCTCTGTTCTATTGTGTAAAATACATGTTTGGGACCTTTTAAAATGTGTGTTATTTACCTGATAGAACTCAATGGCTTCTCTGGAGCCATTCAGTTTTATTGTGGAAATTAGTACTAGGGGGGCTTTTTAAAAGCTGAGTTTTAGACCCGACAGCCTGCGTTTGCTCACATTGTTAACGCAGTCAATTGAGCTAACAGCCACCCAAGGGCGGTGGGGGATGCTTACACGGCCTCTCTAGAAGAAGCGATAAGGCCAAGGGGGTCCACTTTTGTGACTATATATGAGTACCGTTGGGTCCTGTTAGGAGAGTACTGGCTCAAAGACTTAGCAATTTTTCTCCCTCTGCAAGGTCCCCCTGAACAGATCTCTACCAGGGATCCCCACAGTATCTAAGAATCACTGTTTGCTTTTGAAATACAGATTATTTACTTTGAAACAATAAATGAGACCAATTCTTTGGAGACCTGCCAAAAAAGGTGTCAGAAATTGACCCAGATTGACTTTTCTATGTGACTGAAGTAGGAAGATGATGTGGTAGAGACAGCCCAGAGCCTCATCTAGGACCCACAGACCCACAAATTGGCTTTTAGGGGAGAACAGGGTAGATTAGAATATATTACAAAATAGGAATGGTATAAACAACAGTAATACATAGATCTTGGGATTTGTTGATGTTTATTTTTCTATAACATCAATGTAAGAACATGACCCACACTATTAGCTATTTAGAGTTTCATATATTAAATCCATACTGTAATATTCTTCCCCTCTGGCTTTTAGGCCTCTTGGTAGGACTTAAACCAGAGAGTATCTCATGATATCTTGATGAGTGACTCTTCTTAGTGGTGTAACAGAGTAATTACTCTCATATGGACAGATGAACAGAGCACTTTTTCCATTTATCACCTCATTTAATCTGGACATAAACCTAACAAGGACAGCATTACTATCAGCCTGTTGATGCAACCGAGGAAGTTCAGACGCAAATGGGTAAATAGCTTGCATGAAGTACACTCTAGCCCAAGTTCAAGGATTCAAAATCCCATCCTTCCTGCATAATGAGGAGAGGTTAGGGAGAGCCAGGCCAGAGGTTTGGTATTTTTTTCCAGAGAGCAGTGATAAGAGGACCTAATTTGAATTCTTGGCCTTTATTGTTTGAAAGGCACTGAGAAAGTCTTACTGAGTACTTCTTTTGCATAAAGTACTACCTAATATTTAAGATGGGCTTCCTATTCTCCCATCCACTGTCGAGGCCAGACATAAATAAAGAAGTTGAGCAAAGGATGGAAGTAGGCCTCTTTCCACAATTACATGAGGTGCTGATGGAAAAGGTGGTGGTTATTTAAGGTTTCCATGGAAGATGACAATCAATCCCAGGTCTGAAGGGAACACTGTGTAGTAAAAGGCGACCCCACCCCTTGCACCGGTGGCTGTCTGGAGCTGGCTTTCAGACCCCTTTCCCTTTAGACATCTATACCCACAGCAGAATGAGGGGCCTGCAGCTCCCGGTTCACTCCCACTGCCTTGCTTGCTCAGACTAAGGCAGTTCATTCCGTGGAGAAGGTCCCTACTTCCATTCTCCCTTCCTGGGTCTGGTGATGCTACCCATCGTTTATTTTTTAATTTTTTATTTTTAAAGATTTTATTTATTTATTTGAGAGAGAGAGAGACCACAAGTAGGCAGAGAGGCAGGCAGAGAGAGAGAGGAGGAAGCAGGCTCCCCGCTGAGCAGAGAACCTGATGCAGGGCTCCATCCCAGAACCCTGAGATCAGGACCTGAGCTGAAGGCAGAAGCTTAACCCACTGAGCCACCCAGGCACCCCTACCCATCCTTTATATGCTATTCCCAACACCTCCCCCACCGCCGCTCCTCTCCTCTGCTCGGAGAGTACTTCAGGACCTCACTGCACCCCTCCAGTGGCTTTGATTTCTTCATAAATTGATGGGGGGGGGGCAAGGGCGATGACAGAAGCAGCTAAGAGCATCATCAACCAGAGTCAGACCACCCTGAGGCTATATGTCTGTAAGACTTCAGGTAAGTGATGTATCTCTGGTCACCTGGTTCACTAGGATTTTAGGGAGAATATTTGGGAAATGAAATGAACTAAAACTCCATTGAAAATGTCATCTCTTCAAGGCCCTTCTGTTGAATCCCTCCTTTCTAGCTGAGAGGGTTGTTCTGAGGAGTAAATGAAGTAATGTCCAGGAAGGGTGGAGTGTAGCACTGCCAGATGACTGCTGTGCTAGGAAGACCTATGGCCAGGTGTGCACACGGCGGCATTTAATGTGCACAGCAGTTACACGGACGCCTACGCTTCTTCCACCACCTTGTAAGCTCCTGGAGGCTGGGA
The DNA here is from genome assembly GCA_004024625.1 of Mellivora capensis. Classification (NCBI taxonomy): domain Eukaryota; kingdom Metazoa; phylum Chordata; class Mammalia; order Carnivora; family Mustelidae; genus Mellivora; species Mellivora capensis. The sequence goes on along the minus strand of PISX010001355.1, from coordinate 23,147 downwards.
TCCATGGGTAATGAATTTCTGTGTCTCCCACAGAGACCAGCACAATGCCTTTCCCGCTGCAAGGGCTCAGTAGGGTAGACATGTTTCAAATGAATGAGGAAGAAAAGGAGCAGGAATCACTGGCGGAGACAGTATGGGAGAGAACCCTAAGTCGTGGCTGTGGTATGAATCACAGAAATGAAGAGAGGGGTGGGGAGACAGTGAGGGGCCGGAGGGCATCTGGGCTCACCCCCTCTGACACTGTGACTCCACTGGTACTGATTTCTAGTTTAATTCCACTCTAATTTAATTGCACTAGATGATTTTAATCCTTTGAATTTCTTTTCCCCAAGTTTTTAATTCCAGTTAGTTAACCTACAGTGTTATATTAATTTCAGGTGTACAATATAGTGATTCAATACTTCCATACGTTATCCTGTGTTCATCATGACAACTGCACTCTTTAATCTCCCTCACCTGTTTCATCCATCCCCCCCCACCTCCTCCCTTCTAGTAACCATCAGTTTGTTCTCTATTGTTAAGAGTCTCTCTCTCTGTCTTTCCTTTTGCTTGTTTGTTTTGTTTATTTTCCACATGTGAGTAAAATCATATGGTATTTGTCTTTCTCTGACTGACTTATTTCACTTAGCATTATACCCTCTAAATTCCATCCATGTTGTTGCAAATGGCAAGATTTCATTTTTTATGGCTGAAAATATTCCACTGTGATAGCTGTCTATCTATTTATGTATTTCACATCTACTTTATCCATTCACTAATTTCTTGCCTATTTTTGGACATTTTTTTTAAGATTTATTTATTTATTTGAGAGAGAATGCGAATGAGTGGGGAAGGGGCAATGGGAGGGGAAGAGAATCTCAAGCATACTCCCCACGGACACAGGGCTCAAACCCACAACCTTGAGTTCACAATCTTAGCCAAAACCGAGTCAGACACTAAACAGAGTGAGCCACCCAGACACCCTGGACTGATTTTTTTAATCATTCCATTTCTTCCCACTCTTCATCTGTGTGGCAATTAATAGTGTTTCTCAATTCTGTAGCATCTTGCAGGCATGAACACCTGCTTTAACCCGTTAGTGGTGAGCCCCTGACCATCAACTTCAGTCTCCTGGGTGGTCTGCTGCAGTGGCACATAGACAGTTTCAGGAAAGTATTTTCTACTTTCTGCCCAAAGCTGTCATCTTTCAACCACAAAACATCAGTTCTAGTTCATTCATTTATTTGCTCATTGTTTTCATTCATTCTTCAAGTGACTTCCTGTGTCTTCTAATCACTAGGAGCTATGCTAGGTGCTTGGGATAAAAAGATAACCAAGCCAGAAACATCAGGATTATTACAACTATTAGTAGAAACAAAGTACAGACTGAGTTAACTATTTGTTAGAATGTAAAACATGGCGTCTGACCCCATTCACATCTGCTTTGTTGCTGTGCGGTGGAGGATGAATCATAATCTTTGGGAGTCAGGATGTGGAGTTTAGTCCCAGCTCTGCCATGTCCTACTTTGTGACCTTGGATGAGTCATTCACCTAGCTCAGGCTCAGTCTTCTCTGTAAAATGGGCTTCCTAGCTCATGAAGTTGTTATGAGGATCACAAAATGAGACAGTCAACGTGATAGTGCTTCTAAACTCGAAAGCTCTTTTTAATTTACATGGTATACCAAAAAGACTTCAGTATAAGTAAGGAGTCCCTTGCACTGGAGACAATGCTGTGGGTCTCAAGGGCAGGGTTGATAGACACCCTCTAGAACACCATGCTAGCAGCATCTTCAAAATTGGAAATTTAAAATTTCTTAAAAAGTCCTGCATCCCCCACCCCTTTTTGGAACCTTTGAGAAGAGACCAACTGTTAGCAGTACATGGTAACTGTGACTCCCTTCTCAGGACATTAGAGACATTGTGTAAAATGTTACCCAGAAAGTTACACTTCTATGCTGGTGGCCACCCCCAGCATGCTTCCTTTGCATGGCTGAAGGGATCCACTTGGCAAGGGGTCAAGAAGAGGAAGCTGGATGCAAACCCCCCACCTTGCGGTCCGATGCACCACCCCATCCTCCTCACCTTGCTCTGGGGCCATTTCCAGTCCTGCCTTTGGACGAACACCAGCCCCATGTGGAAGGAAAACCCCTTCCTTTTAGTCTATTTCTCATTTCCTTAATTCCATTACATTCTCCTTAATGGGACGAGATTTGATGGGTGAGATTTATTTGAATGAGCCCAAAGAGGCCCTTCTTTTTGTAAAGCCAGCATCACTCTACATGGTAAAGCTCCGAGCAGAGGTGCACGGCCATTTCTGCTCACCACTGTGTCTCTGCCCCAGCTCTGCGCCTGGCTGAGCATGCGGGATGTGCTCACTAACTGCTCATGGCACAAGCGAATCAATCAATGGCAGTTGTTTGGATTTCAATATAAATGGATCTTGGACTCGAGATACTGCCAGATGGACAGACAGGTTACAGTCTGGTGATGCATCTCCAAGGCTATAAAAATGTAGCCGTTTCTAGAGTCACACACTGACATTTTAGAAGATGATTATATGCACAATTTAACCACACAGCCACTCGTGCCCTCCAAGTGCCATCGCTTCAACAACTGTTTTCATGTTGGCTTTCTTGCTCATTCCTTTTTTTTTTTTTTTTAAGTCAGGCACAGTTTTTTTCCCCCCAGCTCCTCTTATTTCCAGCTGAATGTGATTTATTCATATGAAATTATGCTCCATTTTTATAAAACCCAAGTAACTGCAAATGATGCTTGAGGTTTCACAGAAAATATTAATTCCTGATCTCCTGCTATAAAGCATCCCTGCTCGTTCTGCAGCAGCTCTGTCGCTCGGAGACAGATGGAAGCAGTCCAAGGGTATGATTAACTTCTTAGTCCTGGCAATTTCCTAGTGCTCCTCTTGCCCTAGATTTCCAGATTGACCTCCAGCTTCTCTGCAAATGCACAGTTGCTCAGCTTGATAAATCACACGAATCCCTTTTTTGATCACAGTTATCTACTATTTACTACTTATGAGGCGAAGTTAATCATATTCAGAGGCACTTCATATGCTGCACGCATACCCTTCCTTCTCTGAACAGCACTTTGCATATTTTCCACATTACTGGCGATGTGGCAGCTTTCACAGCGCAGCGAGTCTACAGCAAAGACACACCTTTATAAATGAGCCGCGTGCCCATTCATCCTTATTCTCCTTTGCCTCTCTCTACCCTGCCTGGTACAATAATCCATAAGGAGGAAAAAAAAAAAACAACATCTGGGAGGCACATTCTAAGGAGTGACTAAGTAAGAAAGAGAGTGTCCTTTGTAGATTGAGGTTTTCTTATAATTGGCTTGTTTGACCTTGCTGAGAATTTTGCCACCTCTTCCTGCCCTGGTCTCCTACTTTTTTCATGATTTGGGGAATCATGGGCCTCTGGTAGGCTAGCTGACACTCAAAGGCATAAAACAGATGAAAAATTCCACAGTCAGCAGTAGGAAAGAACAACAGTGCCATTTTACCCTCATGCAAGGCTTCCTGTCACTGCAGGGTGGCACAAGCTAGCTAGGCTGAAGCCCACATTTGCCTTCCTGGTGTGATCCAGTCTTCAACACTCTGGCTATTTTGGAGGAACCATTAATTCAGCCCATTGTTCAGGCAAAACTGAAGAAGGCCACAGGTTTTCATTGGAGGTGACCACAGAAGATTTTTACGTTTAGGTAATGGAAATATCATAGTTTTAATTTATCAAGGTTGTGCACTGATTGCTGTAAAGCACAGAACTTTAAAGCACAGTCTTAACTGTCAGATACTGGATTTCTGCTGGAATGTCTATTTAAGCCAAGAAACTAGAGAAATGAAAAGATAGATAAGATTGGCCTTCAAAAGACATCTGGATATTCTCTCATCTCAGATACCCCAAAGGGAAAAGATTTCTACCTGCCATTAAAATGAAAAGGGAGGGACGCCTGGATGGCTCAGTTGGTTAAGCGGCTGCCTTCGGCTCAGGTCATGATCCCAGCGTCCTGGGATCGAGTCCCATATCGGGCTCCTTGCTCGGCAGGGAGCCTGCTTCTCCCTCTGCCTCTGCCTGCCACTCTGTCTGCCTGTGCTCGCTCGCTCTCTCTCCCTCTCTCTCTGACAAATAAATAAATTTAAAAAAATTAAAAAAAAAATGAAAAGGGAAAGGCCAACCCTCTTTCTTATAACTCGTCTCATCGGGTCAGGTCTCTAAGACTTGGATGCAGGTTTTCTCACAGGGAAGCAGAGAACAGCCCCTGGCTTCCTTCAGTATATGCTCATACCTACCAATGACCCCAAGGTCATCATCAAGTTCACATCTTGAAACAAAATGGCTCTACTCCTGTATCAAATGTCCTTGTGTTCACCAGGTACTCAAGATGGTTATAAGGCTAACTGGAAGTGAAAGGGGCCCACATGTGAACAGACTAGCAGGACAGGAGACAAGAAGAAGTCCATGGAGGCACAGACTGAGCCAACATGGACTATTCTGTCCAACTGCAGAACTCAGGAAAGCACCTTTTAAGGTCTGAAAAGTGCTGCCACTTTCTAGGACAAAAAGAAAGTGCTGCCTCATCATAATGGAATTTTATAGCAAGAAGTGATAACAGGCTGAAAACAACAGCTCAGGAAAACAGAGTAGTTTATGTCATTGAAGGTAGAATAGATTCATACCCTGTTCCAAGTAGCCAGAGATACTAGGGTCAGATCTCTACCATAGGAAGGTCATGACTTGGGGGAATCCTTTTTTTTAAGATTTTATTTATTTATTTGACAGACAGAGATCACAAGTAGGCAGAGAGGCAGGCAGAGAGAGAGAGAGAGGAGGATGCAGGCTCCCTGCTGAGCAGAGAGCCCAATGCGGGACTCGATCCCAGGACCCTGGGATCGTGATCTGAGCCAAAGGTAGAGGCTTTAACCCACTGAGGCGCCCAGGTGCCCCGGGAAATTTTTGCTTAATCCCATTGCCATGCTGGGGTGGTTCCTCTGACAGGTAGATATTGGGCGAGACATGCTGTAGTGTGATCCAGAGTCACATTCATCATTTTCTAAAAAATACTGGTTTACTCAACAGAATAAGTAATGTGCTAGAAAATAACGTCTATTACTTGGTAAGTTAGCATTCCCTAATTTAAGAAAATAGAAAATATAAATCCCATGAACTCAGTAGGTGTTTTAAGTCCTTATTTTAAAAAAGGATTTAAAATTCTATCTCCAAATGATTACAGATACTTCTCACTTCTGGAAATTACTTGTATGGCTCTGAATTCGTGGAAAACAGAATAGAGAGAAGGTATACACAACTGCATTATTAGAACAGCAAAGTCAACTCATTACTTTAAAATGAGCCAAACTCCCCCAATTTTGAACAGAAAAACCTTTAGACATAAGAGAGAAATGCTCTATTACATTTAAAGATGGAGAAATTCGTAAGAAGAGAGATTACATTGGGAACCTGCTTCTTGGAAATGGACTTCTTTTTTCATAGTATTCTGCTGTTAGCACTGATACAATCAACAGGGGCTAAGATGTTAACTACTAGTTGACTAACTGTTGGTTTGGATGAGGGGTTTTAGATATAATATCAGAAAAAGTCAAGGGGAATAGTACTACTCATCATTAAAATCATGCACGTTTTCTATCCAGGACAGAACCATGTCCTTAGAATGCATTAGTTCTAGTCTTTGTATTTGCAGCCATGTCTTCAAAGGAATTCCCTATTTTCCTGAAGTAGGTTTTGATTCATTCTACCAAAGGTCATAATGAGGTTTTGTGTCTATATATATAGCTTCACTGAAATATCATTTATATACCATAAAGCTCATCCATTTAAAATGGGCAATTTGATGGCTTTTAGCAGAGGGCTGTGAAACCATCACCACGATCTAATTTTACAACATTTTCAATACCTCCAAAAGAAATCTTCTAATCATTGGCAATAACATAATATTGTAAACTAAGGGCCTTCACTTGGTTTTCAGTGCATTTTGTTGAAGGAAACTTACTTAACCAGTCAAAGAAACATGTAGAGGAAAAGAATTAATGTGTCAGATTTTCAATGTTTCGATCCAGAGTGTCCTTCCTACCAACAGACTCAGAAGTAGTATAGTTGTCAGCTTTTGTGAAAATCCCAGAAGTAATTCCAGGAGATCATGTGGTGGCCCCTCTCAGAGCACACAAGCTTGTATGGTTGGCATGGGGAAGGCTTTTTCAACTGCAATAAAAATACTCATGCTCAGCCTGCCACCATAGAGAAAATGCTTTTCAGCCATGCACACAGATAATTTGCCTAAGTGACAGGTTTTGCCTTGGAGAAGCACTGAACTGAGCTAGTTGACACAGTCAATTATTGTTCATTCAAAAAAAAGAACTGAGAAGAAAAGGAAGGTGGTAACAGTTAGCTAGATAATGCTGACATCCCAACCAGCCAGCCAGGGGAACATCTCCAGCTGCTTCTAACACCGCAAGAACCTCCCTTGTGGACAGCAACTGGGGCTTCCTCTTCACCCCCTGACAGTTCTTTAAGAAACACACACACACCGCAATCTTAGTAAATGAAAAGTCAAAACCCAACCAAAACAAAAAGGGTCGGGTCTGTTCTTGAAAGTAACTCTTTATGTCTCTGTTCAGCTCTCTTCACACACAGCCTTTTGGGCAGAGCAGGATGTGAAATGCAGCTTGAGTGTGTTTATTGATTAGGTTTATATATCTCGTTCAATAACACAAGTCCAAAAACACAAGCCAAAGCCAGGAGTAAAAAGTCAGGCACTCGGGGCCATGAACTGGGATATGTGCATGAAGTACTTCAAGAGAGAATTTCATCAAAAGACAGACAGCTCCTGGTGAAACACTATGGAAAAAGTCTGAAGAAAACATCTCAAAATAAATGAAGCACTTATTGCTGAAAAATGAGCTTAGATCTCCACCAATTCCAAAGTTCAGAATTTACTGCCCCATGCAGGTCTTTTCCTCTAAGTTTACTTGTCTCCTGTTTCATTGCACAACAAGGGATTCTTCATACTTTCTATGAAATACAACAAGGCGATTTTTGCAGTAATAAACGCCACACATGCATGACAAATCCAAGCATGCAAAATGTTTAACATCCCAGTTCACAGACACTTTAGGGACAAAATCCGATTATGAATTATATGCCACAATAAATAGGGCTCAATGTTTCATAAAGCAATTTATAGTTCATAAAAATGACAAAATGTACCTGTCAGACAGAGCGTGGAGAGCTGTTCTCTGGGCTGCCTGCTGGAAGGAAGGGCAGAGATGTTTATTTAATATTCTGACTTTAAAATTATGTACTCAATCAACACTTTAAAAAATCCGGTCACACATTTTTGCCATGCGGCCAAATATTAAACTACTAGCAACATAGTAGACAGCCCCATCATGTTAAGAAATGAAGGTTTCCAGAAGAGCTGACAGAAGCCCCTCCCCTCCCCCTAAGCGTACACCTGCCACCAGGGGGCAAGCGCGGGGAGGCACTGAGTACTTGGCAGGTGAGGTTAGACCAGTCTCTGGAGACCAGGGAAGAGGATCAGAGCTGTTGCACTTTTATTCTCCAAAATCATTCTCCCATAGTTTTATTCTACTTTCCTGTAAGAAAAATATCTGTCTTGGCTCCTTTGTGGCTTCCTTCTCAATAAAAGTGTAATTTTTGACTCAGTTTTCAGATTTATCGAAAAAGTTACCGCAATTAGAAATTGGAACACCGACTGGAAATGTGATGATATTATGAGATTATTGATTTGTTGAAGACATAGTACTGACACTGGGATGATTTTTAAAAGAATCTTTTAGAGATCCATATTGAAATATTTATGGGTACAATTATATGATGTTGGGTTTGCTTTAAAACATTACATTTGGAAGAAAGGTAGAGTGGGCGGGCATTTATAACTGAAACAAGATGGCCTTGGGTTGGTAACTATTGTACATTGGCTTCCTGTCAATGAGCACTCTGACACCTCAGAAGGCCAAGGTCACACTCTGTTCTCTGTCTCAGAAGTTATAATTGGGAGGGGATCAAAACATGGCCTGCAAGACCAAGGCTTACTCAGGATGCACCAGGAAATAAAGAGTGCATAAAACTCATGTATGTTACACATGTCAAGCTTACTGCTTACCAGGGACACCAAAATGCTTCCCATGCTATTCCTCATTCCATTTAGACAGCAGACAAAATAGAAAGAATCTTCATATTAGAAAAAGAAAATGACATATCAGCATCATCAACCCTACTGTAGAAATGAAATACACCTTTGGTGGGGAGCTTCATGTCCTTGGTTCAGTCAGTCCAACATTTACTAAATTCCTACTGTGTAGAGACTAGTGGCGCTGGGCTCCAGGAGGGACAAAAACAAAAGCACAGTAAGTAGTCATTGTCTTGGAGAAGCTTCATCCCTAGGTAGGAAGTCACACTGGAGATCCAGGGATGACTTGAGGGCACTTACGAAATAACATGTAAATGAAAAGGTTAAGGTAGGACAGTGTTAAGAAGATGCAGGTCTGAATGACAACTAATGGTTGGTGGACCAGTAGCACCTCAAACAGTGCCTAGAAATGTTAGCAGGTGCTTGGTAAATATCCAAAGTAAACACTAAATGAATGAATCCATTAGGGAATCCTTCCCACTGAAATTTGAGCAGAACTTTAAAGACAAGGAGTGTCTGGAATTGAGTAGAGGTGTTTCTTTGTTTTACATTCATGAGGGGGATCACTACTGGCTCTTACTGCCTGAGGTTGGAAATGTTAAAACCTTTCAAAGATCAGGAAGCGCCCTTGTACAGTGAGGACAAGTTCCCTTAAAATCACAAGTGTAACTCTATGGAGAAGCACTACAGCAAAGTAGGAAGGAAAGTCAGATTTGAAATAAGTCAGATTTGCTTCTGGGCCTGGCAAAAGGTACTGGAAAATAAACAAGAGGAACTTCGATAATTCCCATAAATGACATAACTACACTGATTAAAGAAAAAACAACCCTAAAGTCTGTGGAACTGCGAATGGCAACCGTAGTCTGGCCCTCAACCTATGTCTGCTTCCAAACTGCCCTCTCCTTCCCTGAAGGGGATGACGAGGGAGCCAGTCGGTCAATGTCCAGGTTACTGCAGACAATCTAAGGGGTTACTGCTTTCCCCCTTCCCCCTGGTTTCCAGTAAATTAAGGCCCAAATGTCCTGGAATTCCAGTGTCACATAATTAGTCCAAGAGGGGGAAGAAGAATACCCACAGATCATCTCTTGTTGAGGACACTGGAGGGAGCAGGAAGAGGCAAGAAGCCTGAGGAAGGCCTGGAGCCCAGGAGCCCCCTTGGATACCTCGGGGGATGGGAATACTTCCTTCTCTTACACTTCCTTGTCTGCACTCTTCTGGAGGGCCAGCCTAGGAGCATGCCCACAAAAAGCACCCAGCAAGTGACGAGTCGCCATAGTTGTGCCCATATTTGCCTCCTAAAGGGTTCTCTTATCGCTCAGCAAGATGGCTTTCCCTTTTGGCAGCTATCCTTGAAAAGAACAGAAGTCTCTACTCTTGACTCTGGCTAAATATACAAAAAGAATTTGGAACTCCCCAAAGAAAAGATGGCATGCATTATTAGTACAGTCTCTTGACATCATCTCAGCAGGAGGCCCTGGAGACGGACTCTTCCTGAAATAACAGAAATCATGAGGGATGGGACTACAAGTTCAACAGAAACCTCTCACATAGCCTCTGAAGTTTCCCCTAGCCATGGGTGTCAGTGTTTAAAAAGTCTATTGACTCTTTTCTCCCCTGCCTCCAAATTCTTCCTCTGGACTTTTATGATAAGGAAATACCGTGCTTTTTGATGTGTAGCCTACAAGAAAATTATTTAGAAACCAAAAGCAAAGGCAAAACAAACAAAAAATGAGAAACTCAGCCGCTCAGCCATCACTAGAGTGATGTCTCCCAGGCTGTGGCACCTGTTGAGAATGTCTCCATAGGCCTGATGTTGTCTGAGCACTCCTCACATAAGCTGACCTGGAAGCTGGGGGCAGGGGCTGCTTTTCCCTTAGTAGATGGGTGTGATGCTGGGGCTAAAAGGCTTTGACATATGTCACGGACATAGGAAGGTTTAGACATTGGTCATCCCACCAGTCACTAAGCGATGTCTGTCTGAGACAGTCACTCTTCAATCTGTCCACACAATGCATGCTATCACCCACTTCACGCCATGGTATTTAGTGCCACTGACTGCCTGCACCACTATTTTCAGTGCCTGGTTTTGATTGTGCTATTTAATTTGCAGTTATTCTACATCATTAAAAACTTTACAGAGGGTGATTCATCGTCCATCAGGAAAAGAGATGAGAGTATTTTAACCAGTTTAAATAATTCCTTGAGAAAATAAAAGCTTTATGGCATTAGATTAAAATTGTATGTCATGTAACAAGGCAAAGCCCACATTTTTTTTTTTTTTAACTGCCTCGTCTCTTAAAAGTAGTTTGGCTTTTGCATACTATTTCACTTCATGGTTGGAAAATAATAAAATAAATAAACACTGGAATTAAAGAGCAGAGAAAAAATTACTTAGGTGACTCATGATTGAAGCCTGAAAAACTACTTATAGTAAACTAGATGAATTGCCCAATTTCCTTCTTTCAAGAGTTGTACATTACAGCAACCATATTTTTCTCTTCCTAAATCATCATCTCCTCTAGTAACTTTCCTCTTATTCAGTTCTCAGCAAAACAGGTTGAGAAGGTTAAGAGAATGCTTCATTGATCTTTCCTGAGTTCATTACTCATTCATGAATGACTCTGAAGCATAAGTCTACGAGACAAAACAAGTTTTCCACCAGAAATAATCATTTTCCAGGTTCTCTCCAGGAGATGACATGTTTTCTCTGTCTTTATTACAGTAAGTTGGTGTTTTGGAACATAATCACTAGACATTCAGGTTTCAATGTACGCTAAATGAATTACCAGTCACAATCTGTTATTGAAGAGAACTCAAAGAGGGAAATTAAGTGCCCTTCTTGTAATTGGGTTGTGCATAGAACAAGTTTATGGATATTGGAGTGGGGAGGAGAATGAAAGGAAGAGGCTGAAATTCAGAAGAGTCTCAGGATGATCCAATTTCTTTTTTACTTGATAGAAACAGACTAACATGCGGACAGCTCTGTAATTTGATCTGAAGTACCTACAATGTACAGATAATGGGTTTGGCTCGGGTGACAGGGAAAAATGGACAAAACCCTCCCCATATTGTACTTAGGGTCTAGAATGAGTCAGATACGAAAAGTTAAACATACACAAACATTCCAGATGACAAGAGCTATGAGGGAGGAGCGCAGGGTGCGATGAGACAGACTATGATGGAGATCTCATTTGGAATGCATGTTCAGGGAAAGCTTGCTAAACTAGATAAAGCACAAAAATGCTGATGCCTAAAGGATAAAGAAATTACCCAGAGAAACAGGAATGAGTGGGGAAGGAAGGGTCCAGGCAATGAAGACAGTTTGGGAGCAAAGGCCTGAGGTAGGCCTAGATCCTTGCTTAACTGAAGAACTATAGAAAGGACACTGTGGGGAAGCTCAGTGAACAATGGGGGCAGGGGCAGATCTCAAGGGCTCTGGAGGTCAGAATAAGGATTTTGGATATTATCCACAGAGCAATAAGAAGTCACTGAAGGATTTATATTATGGGAAATTGGGTGAAGGATGTACGGGACCTGCCTGTACATTCTTTGCCTCTTATGGTGAATCTATAATTGAAAAGAAAAGAGTAGGAAGCGAGGCAATATAACTGACATTTTTTCAGATATCATTCTGGCTCCGATGTGGTGAATGGATTTCAGAGGGAAGGGATGACTGAGGTTGTTGCAACAATGTAGGGAAGGGAAGTGCATGGTAGCACTGGAGATGGAGAGAGTCTGTGTTATATTCTGGAGGCAGAACTGAGGGAACTGGTGATGGGTGGGATGTGGCAGACCAGGTGAGGGGTCAGGAATGAGCCCCAGGCTTCTGGCTTGAGCACCTGGCAAGCATGAAGAGCCACTGATTGGGGCATACAGGACTGGTACAGGGGCAGAGGCAAAGGTAGACTTTAATTTTGGGTGTGTGAAGTTCAAGTTGCTTTTGGGATGTTCAAGTGGAGAGGTTGAGGAGATCGCAGGATACATACAAGAGACTGAAGCTGTTAAATGCCAGTAAAGCACAAAGTATCAATAGAGTTTGGGCAAATAATGGTGACAAAAAGGAGATATATGACTGAATTTTCTGGATCTACAGTCTGTCCTTCTCAGGGAAGTAGATTCGGGATTCAAGTGGTTAGAACACATCTTTATTTCTCCACATGTGACTAATCTCTATCTTTTCTGTGAACAGTATCAGGTTTACTATTCTGACAGTAAAGTGGGTACCTCTGTAAGCAGCGATTTTTTTTTTAATCTATTTGACACAGAGAGAGAGAGAGAGAGAGCAAGAGAGGAATACAAGCAGGAGGAGTGGGAGAGGGAGAAGCAGACTCCCTGCTGAGTGGGGAGCCAGATGTGGGGCTTGATGCCAGGACCCTGAGCCGAAGGCAGATGCTTAACTGACTGAGGCACCCAGGTGCCCCTGCAAGCAGCAATTTTAATCATTTGGCTTCACCTGTGTTAGGACTTTGTATCCACATTCAACTACTTGAAAAAACACTATCAACAGCTAATCTTCGTTCTTCTGTGTTTTGCTGTTACTGAAGCATGCTGTCAAATTTAGACTGGATTCATGTATCTTTACAGGAACTCTGTCTGTTAAGGCCTTACTTTTTTCTTGCCATTTTTCTGCAAGCTGAGACTTGTATTTATTAATTTATTTCATTGCTTAATTTCCTTCGACGTCTCTTAACACAACTTGTGTGTCATTAACTTAACTTTTTTTTTTTTTAAAGATTTTATTTATTTATTTGAGAGAGAGGCAGTGAGAGAGCATGAGCGAGGAGAAGGTCAGAGGGAGAAGCAGACTCCCCGTGGAGCTGGGAGCCTGATGTGGGACTCGATCCCAGGTCTCTGGGATCATGACCTGAGCAGAAGGCAGTCGTCCAACCAACTGAGCCACCCAGGCGTCCCTCATTAACTTAACTTTTATGCTGTTGCTTTTCATTTTAGTCCTAGCTGATCAGTCTCTTAGTTTTTATGTTGTGAGCTTCCATTTGTTGTTTTCAACCTGCTTAGTAATATTTGTAAGACAAATATTAATATTATATAATTATTGTTATAATTATTATATTATAAGCCCTTCATTTTTTCAGTTTTTACTATTATCCGAGTTTAATATTATCCGTTATAATAATTATTATATTTATTATTATTATAAGCTCTTCAGTTTTTCCTCTGTAATAATAATGAGTCCTGTGCATTTTCAGATTCCTAGAAATGCTGTCTAGGAGGCAGTTTGTTCAGTAGACTTTGACCTTATCCTGTTCTCTGCAGAGGTCAGGCAGAGTCACGGATGATAATGTAATTGACGATCCAAATAAGAACATTTTGGAGAATGAAAGGGGATGCTACCCAGATGGGAGTCAGGGGCAGCAGGAGAAAACCCTGCTTTTCTGGGCACGCTGGGTTGTATGGCTGCTCTAATTAAGACAGCTCTGCACAAATATAAATAAGATCAGGACGAGAAGACAGAATTTCAGGGGCTTAGGAGCTTGTCAATAAAGAAAGCAAACTGTGGAATGGGGTCAGCAGCAGGCAAATTACTTGCATTCTCGTTTCTTTAAGTCAAGCCAATGTTTCTATCATTTTCCCGTTCTCTTCCCAGCCATTCCTCCTTTTATTTAGATTCTGCCTAATATGAGGTCCAGTTCATCCTTTTTATAAGTGCTCCTTGACCAAGGCTTTTGTTGCTCTTCCTCTCTCGGAACTCCTAGCCCAGAGCATGTATTAGCACCAGGTTCTTTTCTTTCTTGAGGAGTTTGCCATCTGCTTCATGGGAATTCTAATCATGGCTCCTCCAGTTCCCTGAGGATCACTGAAAGTGGAAACCCGAGCCCATTCCCCCTCACAGGAAAGGGCTTACTGGAGGCTGACAACACTTGCAGTGGGATTCACAGGCAGGATGTGAGTAACTTAATGGGGATGCTATATTGCCACTATTTGCCATAGCTGCAATCTAAAAGATTTGTTTGAATACATTTTTTTCATTGCTGTATATTCTTTATTTCACTTTCCTGAAAAGCTAGGGTACACTTTCCTCTTTGGAGAATGATTGGTCAGTTTTTTCCCCCACACTGGATTGCTTAGATTTGTTTACATCTACCATAAATTCCATAAAGACAGTAACAAGTATTTATTGAGCACCTATTATATCCCATGGTAAATGCTGATTGTGGTTGACAATACCAGATAAAGTCTGCCTATATAATGATATCTCATAATTTGGCTTCTTGAACTAGCTGACAGATCTGGGGGCTTGTTTGAGGTCAGACTGTGAAGGACAGTCTTAATTTGGCCATTCAGATCTTCAGAGAGGGATTAAGAGAGACATGCTTTTTTTCCACTGAGCATTTCCCAGACATTCTACTCACTGGAGATAAACAATGAACCATTTGTGACATCTGCTGTGCAGGATGACCAGCTCCTGCCTCTACGTCCTGGAGACTTTTACCTTCACAAATGAAAATTGAGGGGCAGCCACTAGGAGTTAGGAAAAAGAAGGGAAAGGTGTGGGGACAATGTGAGCACATGCCATGGGGGCTATTCCCGTTCACTTTGACTGACATCAGACTCCTGATGTCAGGAGGCTGGGGCTACATTTAGGGCCTGGAAGATACAACCTTAGACAGTGGGCCATGCTGACTGCGACAAGGGCAACATCATAGGTCAGATGGTCCCAGGGGTTTCCTGGAGGAAGTCTGTGGGGCAGGGAGGCTGGTGTGGGAGTGATAAGAGGTCACTGTGACATGCAGGAATAATGGTAGGAAGAGCCATGGTCATGTATGAAGCTATTAGCATTCAGCACGATGTTGGGGGGTGGCTGCAGAAGTAAGCTAAGTGATATCCAGCTCCAAGTCAGGTCAAAGGAACAACTTATGCTTCCGGTGATGTGGCATTGCTGTCCCGTGGCAAGTAGCTGCAGCCTAGCCAGCTGGACACTTACCTCATAAAGGGCTAGACTTAGGGAGGCTAGACACCAGTTCCTTAAGGACAGGAAATGAGCACCAGTTACTTTATTGAACAAACCTCGGTACAAGGTCTAACTGATAGTATAGGCAGTGGCCCTGTTTCTCTTCTTTCTCTGCCTCCTTCCCTCTTCCTCACTCTCTCCCCTAAAAATCCAGACCTTCTCTTTTGCTCCTCCTCCCTTCCAGATCTATTTTTCTATAATCAGCTTCTTGCCTTTTCTGATATAAATCAATTTTCCTGGCTTCTTCCTATACTCCTCTCCTTTTACTACTAAATAGGAATTAAAAAATTTCCAGCAACACAAATAAAGAACACTCCTGGGGAGAAGGGAGAAGAGGCAGAAGGGAGAGGGGAGGATGTTAAAATGTGTACTTTAACAGCTTTACAGTAATACATACTTATGTTAATATAAAATGTTTTCTATTAATCTACTTTAGTATTTTTGCTGAGTTACCTTAAGATACTGAAACAGGGGTTCAGTAAGGTTGACTTGCTTATAGTCACAGAGCTGGTAAGTAATGGAACCAGGCCATCAAGGTACCAGAGAGCACTCCAGCCCTGCCTCTGCCTCACCTCGGACAATTCCTGGCAGAGGGTGAAGGGAAGGGGGCCAGAGAAATTTGGAATTCTGCCACTCTCAGGGTAAAGAGCACTGGTGGGATGCTGAGTGGACACTAAGACACACAGGGGCAAGCTTCCTAGAACTCATCCCACAGAGCAATTTCAGTTCAGGCCAGACCTCGAGCATGGCCAAGAAGGTGATGGCCTGTTAACAATTCTCATCTTTGGCATAACAGGTAGATGCTAGGTTCAGTCACTTCCTACTTTGTTGCATTTGCCAAATGCTTTTTAAAGCTTTTAACAAAATCCTTATGCTACCTCAACACAGTGCTTTGGTGGAGGCCTATTCACTTTCCACCAGCCTTGGTAGGTGTTTGATTATTATGAATGCAACTGGGGCCCAAGATGTGTGTAATATAAATGTGATTTTGTTATTGTATAAAGATGAGAGTTACACAAATGTTTTGATAGTTTTGTTGTAATGCAACCTGTTTGAATAACCAACATCTTTAAGTCTGGCTTTATGATTCACTTAAACACCTTTTTTACTCAGACAAAATAGCAATATTTGAAGGTAAAAATAGGTTTGTAATGGTTAAGAAAGAGTCTTATAATTGTGCTTTGCAAACCAATTTTTTTTAACATAAAATAAAGTTAAATCGATTCAGACTGTGTTCTTAATAGTATTGGCATTTTCACCTCTCAAAAAACCCCTGCCTCGGGGTTTATATGTGAAAGTGTTTTCACATGTAAGATGTAGTAATCACATACTCTTCCTTGAATGGCTCTGGACTTTTAAGAATGAATCTCAAGTTGAAAGAAGTGATATCCAGAGACATATTGTTGAATTGACCTCCCCAGAGAGACAGTCTATCTAATTTGCACTTTTCTAGTGTGGAGAGGACTGTCTGGTGGCCTGACATTTTGGGAACTGTCTGGTCTGCTTCTTAAAGATGGTCTTCTTTGACTCAGCCCAACCTGTTGGCTGCAAATCTGGTCAGGATGGAACTGGCAAGTGCCAAAGGGCGTTGAATTACCACAAATGATTATGCTCCATGTAGAAACAACAGGCTGACAGTCTCCTGAGAAAAGCTGTGCTATGAGATAACCAGTCCCACTCGGAGAAGATTTGGAAAAATACAAGCAAAAATAAAACTTTCCAAGTGCATATCTGGACCAAACACCTGAGTGACTAGGTAAACCCTCACTAAATGAAACCACTCAAGCCTGGATCTGAGTGATAGCATATACTCAAAGGAGCATCCACTCTTTGAATGGTTACACTCCTGAAGAAGCTACTGAAGATAAAAACCATTAAAGTCACAGGACAAAGGACTATTCCTCTGAGTTAAATAGCTTCGTCCTCTGGTGGGAGAATTCCACTTCCTCTGCCAACCAGGAGCTCTGCTGGCAGCTGTATTTGAGAAGAGCCTGCCTATCAACTCTTGATGCATGGCCTTTCTTCTGTTCTCCAAATGGAGAATCTATTTTGTTGGTACTGATATCCACCATTAACAAAAACTTAGCTTAGTTTCAAGAATGTATCTCCTCTATGAATTATTGAACTTAACAAAGCAATGATTCTCTGTTTTTGTGTTAATTGTATGCTTGTCCGAATTTAATGGATCATCTTTAATTTTTATATAATTTTCTCATTTCCCAGATTTTGTTCAGGGTCTTCCAACCGAAACTAGTTACATCCTATGGTCCAGGCTGGTTTGGCACAACTAACCTACATAAATCTCAATCGGGTCCTCAGATGAGGTCTGAGGAAACATTTTAGGAAATAGGGTTGTGGGCCTTTGTACATTTTGCTCAGTGACATTTAAGTCGGCTGATAATTTCAATTTTGGAAATTATTATTTATTGACATGAAACAAAGGCCATTACATTTTTGGTCATCTATCTATGCTCATGCTTTGCACAAATGCATATGAAGAGTGGCATGATTTAATAAAATTGGCCATACTAAGAGAATTTTGCATTTGCTTTTGGTGACACTAAAATTTTATTGATGTATTATGATTACTTAACTAAGTTTTAGGACTCTTATCCAAATAAAAACGTCCTGCTACACATTTGAGTTTCGCTAACTGCGACAGAAGTTTCAAATAGGTGCTTACTTCATACACATGACAAAGGCCTGACAGGCAGTTGTTTTCAATTTGAGTTATTGCTCTGTTTCTATACTAAAAAGAAACCAATTCATCAATATAATTAAATTGGATATTTAGCTTAGGGATGACATTAATGCAAGACTAAACATAAAAACAAATATAAACTTTTTTTTCTATTTTGTTATAAGTTTAATATATGTAATATATGCTTCTTTTTGTACATTGAGGGCTGTGTTTTTCCTGCCATTTAAAATTTACCTTAAATGTCTGAAGTTAAATTACCATAATGAATATCACTAATGTGTCTTATTTGATGTTTGGCACTTAGTAGGCATTCAAGATGACTCTCAGAATGACTCTTACGTAAAAATTTTTTAGCTCTTGTTTGACTACAAATAACATCTACAATACAGTTCATTTCTAATGTAGGAGAAACTTGATTTTGGAGCCTTGCCCCTCAAACCTGGTTTTGATTACTGCTTCAACTCCTGTTTATATAATTCTACACAAGTTTGGCAGGATTCAAGAGCACATACCAGGGTGTTGGTTTTTATGAATCTCCTGGGATGTGAATGTCAAGCTGACTGGATGAACTCTGGCCACAAATCCCAGACAGCACAATGACTCTATTTATTCAGACTTGGCTGCCTGAATGCAGATTGACTCTGTGGGTAATAAATTTTCACAGGCCAAGAACTCCGGCATCAACCAAGCTGATCCTGAGAAGAAAAGTGCACCCAGGAAAGTGGAGCAGGGCTGCACAAACCTCCTATGTTTTTATTCCACGTCTGCATATCATTTAACTAATTCATTTGGTCACTGATACACATGCACTGCCAATGGCTTCAGAGGTTCTTTTTGAAAGCTCTGCTTTCTGTTATGCAATTGTCATATTTAAAAAGTAACAAGGGAAAAAATGAACAGCACCTCTTATGACTGGTAATCTGCTTTCAATATTATACCCCACCCTGATGTGAGTTACCCAGTGGCCTCTATGGTAAAAAGCAGAGAACTGAGTGGGAATGTTTCTGTGCTTCCCCATTAGAAACCAAAGGCAACAAAAAGCAATGAGAACTGCAATTCAGTGCTCAGAGCAATAGCACCTATAATCTTGACATTTCGATGCAGCAAGGCTTTAGATTCATTCTGAGAAGGCTGGGATTCTCTTTGAGAGACACGAGTAGTACTCCATGCGTTAAAAATAAAAAAAGAACTGGCTCTTTAACTTGGAGATTTATGTTAACTACCTAGATATCTATTAAATTAATCACGTGCTCTCCAAATATTGATTGGGGATTAAAAGGTAACTTTTGTTCACTGTAAGATGTAAATTACGCCAGTAGGAAAATTTCCCTCTACAGATTATATCCAATGATCGGTGCCTGTAAAATTAAAATTGTCACTTTGAGTGGATAAACCATGCTCATTTAAAGAGGAAAAATGCAGTTATATAATTAAAATGAAAAGACTGCCTGATATGTGTGGATAATGTAATTACTAGAAGCTGCAGGCACATATGTAGCCATTCAATTTGGATCCCTGCTTCTTTACTCTCCCTGAGCTTATGTATTTGTCATCTCTGAAACACTGTCTGCAGTTGACATTCTCTCTACTGCTCCTTGCTGAAAGTCTTAATCATCTGTTCTTCTCCTCAAGCCTTAGCTATAATAATTTCATCTAGATATTTGCTGTGTCTGACTCCCCAAGCTTTCCCTGACTTGAGAGGCAGAGCTCTTTTTACCAAACTGGGAAACATGAAATATAATTAATCTCTCAAGTCCATTAAAAAAATTCCTTTAGTACTTGAGACTTCAGGAATAATTTTGTCTTAAATCTTCTAATTTCTTTGCATTCTTACATAATAACATTGGCCTTTGGAATGTTAGAGCCAAGAGTTACAGAAAAGGGGATCTAAATAAATTACAACATTATCAGTATCTTTCATTTACCTAAACAAGAAAATGGATTCTCATATTATTTATCCTAGTCCCATTTTGAAACTCATCAAGTATGAAAATTGTAAGAGCGAGCATAGGAATATGCTTCCATTTTAATTATAACCCCAAACTGTCTAGGTGAACTTTGTCACCATCTCAGCTCCAGATGTCAAATTCTGCTCCCCTTGAAAGGGAAGGGTGTAGAGAAACCCATTCTTTTAGTTTCAGAGGCTTCTGTTTGAGATAAATTCTGAACACTTGTAAATTCAACATGGTGTGGCGGTAAGCATCTTTAAGAAGTGGCTATAGACAATTCCATGGAGATGGGATAGACCTTTCCTCCTAAATAGGAAGATTATTTGTACATTAGTCTACAGCCACCTTAAGATTTTAGGTCTTATGTTTTTGTCTTCTCTGTCAACACCTTTAATCTTTGGACAGTACTAATTTGAACATAGTGTTCAGTAAAAGAATAAAGTTAGAGCAAAAGTCTTCTTTGATACTGGAAAACAAGAAGCAAGAAATATGGTCAATTCAACTCAACATTGTACATGTATTCATGTATCCATTCAGCAAGTATTTTGCACTACTGCTATGCCAGACACAGTCCCTGCCCTCAGGAAACTTTCAATCTCATTGGTAGAGACAGATATTTTAAGAAGTAAACATGGCACATAACTAAAATTATGATGAGACTTAAGAAGAAAGGTTAAGATGATCGGGAGAAGGACTAAGTGGGAGGTCCAATGTAGATAATGGGGAGAAAGTGAAAGTTATGTTACACTTCCAGGATGAGAAGGTGTTGGTCAGACTAAAAAAAAAAAAAAAAAAAAGAGGAAGGAGAGGCCTCTGGAGGCCCTGAGGCAGCTAAGTGTGGCTTGTTATAGGAGATGAAAGAAGGCCCATCTGGCTAACGTGCCATGAATGAGCTCAATGTGAAGCGAAGAGAAAGAAGTAGGTGAAGCTGGACTTAGTCTAGGGTAGTGTTAGTCACGCTACGGGCTCTGGATTTTATCTCAAGTGAAACAGAAAACTTATTTAAGGTTTTAGACCAAGGAATGAGTTGATCTGATTTATATTTTTAAAAGATCACTGTGGGGAGGTTGCATTATAGGGAGGAAGAATAGAAATATGCCAGTGTCTACTACATTGGTTTAGACTCGCCAGGATGGAAAGAGAAGGGAAGGCTAGTATTTAATTTTGGAGGCTGAATTTATAGGCCTTAGAGATAAAATTAACATTTAAGTGAGGAACAGGGAGTTGTCAAGGATGAGCCTCGTGTTTCTAGGCTTGAACAACTGGGTGTCTGGCAGGGCTACTTTTAGAAATGGAAACAATCACAAGAAGAATATATTTGTGTGTAGGTGGGTAAGGGGTGTCAAAGACCAGAAGTTCAGTTCAGTACAAATTGAATTTGAAATGCTTGTGACACATCCAAGAAGAAATGTCAAGTAGGTCTGCAGTTCAGAAGAGAGTTCTGAGCTGAGGATATCACTTTAGAAATTGTTAAGCATATGAAAAATGAAGGTCATGGGAATGGATGAGATCACCTAAAGAGAGAGAGAGAGAGAAAGAGGAAAGGAGGGAGAGAGAGAAAGGAAGTGGAGAACAGCAATCACGAATAAATGCTGAGAGACTACAATATTTAAACTTGGGCAGAAGAGAAGCAGCCAGCAAAGCAGTCTAAGAAGAAACAGTCAGAAGGGCAGGAAGCAAACCAGGAGTTTAGTGTTAGGCACCTCAAGAAAAGTGGGGTGATCAATAGTTTAATGTGGTAAGTCTCCTGGTAAGACAAGAGACTGAGAAGAGGCCGTATGTTTGGCTCTGTGGAGGTTACTTGTCACCCAATTTATAGTTCTGATGGGGCAGTGGGGCAGAAAGGAGTAAAAAAAAAACAAGGCCTCGAGTAACTGAGAGGAAATGGGACAGACTTGATAAAAAGAAAGCAGTGTTCTCATGTAATAGGAGTAAAGGAGGGAATGAGTGAAGATAAAGGTACTTGTGTGGATCTGGTTATGGGAAGATGAGGCTTTCCTATTGGATGCCAGTCAGCCAGGGTATGCACTAGGATGAGTAAGATACAGAATAAGATTCAGGTTGCTTACTCAAAAAGTCAGAAAGGTAGAAAACAAAATCCTCCATTATCCACATATTATCAGTTCTGTGATGGAGAATACTCAGGAGAAAACCTGTAAAATGCTATCACTAACGAACTATTAATAAGTTATGTATACATAATGTAATTCCTAGAACAGCCATTTAAAAAACTATGCAAAGAGATATATTAAAAACATGATAGATAAATAAAAAAAGAATTCTGCAGAATTTCCAAGAAACCTATAGGAAGTCAGGGAAAAGAAAACAAAAAAAAAATGAAAACAGAAAGAGAAGGAAAGTGATAGAGAGGCAAAAATAAAGTGACAGGAGGAGGAGCAAGATGGCGGAGAAGTAGCAGCTGAGACGACATCAGGTAGCAGGAGATCAGCTAGATAGCTTATCAAACCATTGCGAACACCTACAAATCCAACGGGAGATCGAAGAGAGGAAGAACAGCAATTCTGGAAACAGGAAATCGACCACTTTCTGAAAGGTAGGACCGGCGGAGAAGTGAATCGAAAGCGAGGGGAGGATAGACCGCGGGGGAGGGGCCGGCTCCCGGCAAGCGGCGGAGCCACGGAGCACTAAATCGGGACTTTTAAAAGTCTGCTCCACAGAGGGACATCGCTCCAGAGGCTAAACCGGGGTGAAGCCCACGTGGGGTCAGCATGGCCCCAGGTCCCGCAGGGTCACAGAAGGGTGTCTGAGTGTCGCAGAGCTAGCAGGTATCGGAGCGGGAAGCCGGCTACAGAGACAGAGCTGAAAAGTGAGCTCTCAGCTCGGGGTTACCTTGAACCGGTCGCAGGCTGGGTGAGCTCGGAGCGCGGCCAGAGGCCAGGGAGACGTGAGTGGGCCGGGGCTTTTCTCTGAGGAGTGGAGCCCCGAATCTCAGCTCTTCCGGGCCGGAGACTAGGAGGCCGCCGTTTTCATTCCCGTCCTCCGGACTCTACGGAAAGCGCTCAGGGAACAAAAGCTCCCGAAAGCGAAACCGAGCGGATTACTCAGCCCGGCCCCAGGTAAGGGCGGTGCAGCTCTGCCTCGGGCAAAGACACTTGAGAATCACTACAACAGGCCCCTCCCCCAGAAGATCAAAAGAAATGCAGCCAAGACCAAGTTCACTTAACAAGGAGAGCAGGGGAACTCCAGAGGAGGAGAAAGCAATGCGCGGAATTCATGGCTTTCTCCCCATGATTCTTTAGTCTTGCAGTTAATTCAATTTTTTCTTTAAAGGGCATTTTCCTAGGGTCTTTGCCACCCTTTTAGTATTTTATTTGCTCCTTCATATAATCTTATCTGGAA